>BQNB010151397.1:1543-15906 GCA_026074375.1 Tanacetum coccineum
TTATGAAGACTGTGAAGACCAAATGGGCCCTCAATCAATTTCAACAGCCCATTTGTGTGCAATTGACAAAGACTGTGAAGACTTTGAAGGCCCAATCCTAGCCCAGTTACAGCCAATCTCAGCCATTGTACACACAAAACCCACTCCATAACCTTATTGGGCCCAAACCCAAACCCAGTGGGCCCAATACAAACCCAAGCCCAAGCCCAAGCCCAAAATCCATTTTTATAAACTTTAGGGGCTAAATTGCCAAGTTTTTAAAAGTGTTTTATAAAAGAAAAATGGTTTAACTAAAAGAGGGACTGAAATTGCAATTTTCCAAACTTGTAATCCCTTTAAAGAATCCAGGGACTAAAACTGCCAAATGGCATTTCTCTTATTAGAAAAACAGCAGGGACCAAATTTGCAATTTCCTAAAACTCTTTTTAATTCTTTTTGTTATAAAACAGCAGGGGCCATTCTTGCAATTTGCCAAAACCTTTTAACTCTTTTAGTTATAAAAACAACAAGGACCAAATGCGTCACTTTCCAAAGTATTTTATAACTGTGTTTTGCTTAAAAAGGAAGTGAAAAGAGAATGAAAGATGAGGGGCCATGTTTGCATCTTCCCCATTCTTTTCTTTTAAAACACGAACCATAACTGTACCATTACCCCTTACCCGCCAAAACCCAAACCACCATTTCCCACTGTTTTTCTTGCAATACCATATCCCAAGTACCATCACAGCTCACCCCTACTCATTCCCACCTCCCCAATACCCCTATACCCCTTTTCCCTGTTAACAAAACACTCAACCCGAAAACCTTCAATGGTGAGATGGTGTACAAGAATAATGGAGGGTTAGGATTGCTTAGGATTACTTTGTACTCTCACAACCCATGAGCCAGAAGTTTTTGAGCTTCTATAAAAGAGAGAGAACAAGCCGAGTAGCAGCAACCCCTGTTTTTTCTTTTATTTAGTTTAAAATTAAGTCTTTCACTTGTATTATTACAATTCAGTTCACTTTAAGAGTTTTCATTGTAAGTTTGTTGGTTTTTTATAAAAAGATAAAAGTTTTTCTTGAAGTTACTATTGTCAAAATTTGAAGTATAATTTAAGCTTTTAATTCTGTTTAAACTTATATAACCATGTGTAAAAGTTGTTAAACTACACTTATAATCACTTGATTTAGCCTTTACTTCATTAAAAAGGCTAAAAAGCCCGAAATTTATATTTAAGGGGGTGTTTGGTTTAGCATGCAAAATGGGTCATATGATGTTTACAATGGGTCAAGTGCACTCAGCCAACTTTGGCTGAGTGTGTGGGGTTAATTAAGCCATTTAAATCACTACTTTTAGTTTGAAAATAAATTTTTAAGTGCCTTTTGAATTCTGTCAAATTTTCAATAAGCAAATTTAAGCTTAAGGGCTCAAGCTGTGTAGACAGCTTAAGCACACTTTGTTTGTGCTTATTCAAGTGTTTCTAGCCAAATAAAACACCCCTTGTTGCTGTCCCTTTAAATTAACAATATAAGTCAAAGTTTATGTATGCATGATCTTTGAAAACCCCCATTTTCAAGCCCCATATTCAGCAGGTTTTAGTCCACCTTATTAGCTTAAATTTTGAATATAAGTTCATTTACATGCCCTTTTAATCTGTTTATGGTTGGTTTTGGCTAAAAAGCTCTTAAGAGCTTATTTTCATAAGCCCAAAAACCCCCTTAAGCCACTGCATTGCCCTCCCCTGGTGCTGAGCACCTAATTTCACCCCTTTTATCTAGCTTATTTTGTATTAAGCCCCTAGTTTCTTTTAGCTTTTATTGTAGCTTATTAGTTTCCCTTTAATTCCCCAAAATCTTGTAGCTTAACTCCTCCTCTAGTATAGCTTATTCTAGGCTTAAAGTTCCCTTTTTTTGTTTTATTTTAAAACTGTCAATATAGCTTATTCATAGTTCAGCTTATTTTAGGGCTTATTAGATGGCCATAGCTTATAATTAGGACTCCCCTCTCCTTATTAACTGTCCCCCATAGATTTTAGCTTATTTTGTTAGCTTAAATCCCTCAAAGAAAAAGCCAATAAGCTTTTAAGCTTATTAACATTCTGTCGCCCATAAAAGCTCAGGGTTTTCCGCTTATTTTAGACCCTTTCAGCTTATGCACCTTTTATGAAAAATGTTCCCCTCAAGCCCCTTTACAACTTTGCTTCTTTGGCTTTTTGATAATAAGCACTTAGGACCTACTTTGTAATCGGGGTCCACTTCAGGGACCATTTGTGTAATTTTGTCTTTTATAGTTAACAGAGTAAGTCCCCCTTGTCAGTTTGTTGTTTCCCCGCTAGTCCTTGTCTCTTTTCACTGTTAGTCCCTTAGGTTAACCACAGTTAGTTTTATTTAATTTAAATAATTAAATTAGGTTTAATTTTAATTAGTTTAATTACTTTAATTTTAAACAGTAAAATTTGGGCATTTTTATATTTTTAGAATTGTTAACTTTTTCTTTATTTAATTTTATTTTTTCAGAATTTTTATAACTTTTATTTTTTGTCTATTTTCTTATTTTTCTTAGTTTTAATTAGTATTTAATCTTTAAAAATTCATAAAAAATCCAAAAATTAATAAAAAAATATTTTTCTTTTTTATAAAATTTTCTTTTGTCATTTAGTGTCTAGGAAAAATATAAAATTTAGTATAGGCTTAATTTTTCTTAAATTTCAGTCTTAGACCTTTTTTAACGGGTGGTTTTACACGTTTCTTTCGGTTTAGCATGTCAACGACCTCCGTTTTAGGTTAGTTTCTTTATTTTTCAAATTAAGTAATTAAAATTTAATTGATTTTTAATTTAATTTAGCATTTATTTTCTTTATTTTTAATATTTAGGTTTCCCGATACCTGATTCTGTTCCCCGTATTTTAGTATAAATTTAATTCTAGGATTTCTCTATAACTAATTTTGTTTCCCGTAGTTTTTGAGATCCTCATTTCCCATATCTGTTTCCCGTAGATTAAATTAGGTTTATTTAATAATTTTAGTTGTAATTTATATCAGTGTTTCCATCATATATTCTCATCATTTCATTTTCTAATAAACCAGTTCACTTTCAATTGCAAGCCTCGTTGGACATACGACCCGGAATATCTCTTCTGGAATCTTTTTATTATTTGATTCTATCTTGTGTATTTTATCCTTTTGTGTATTTGACCTTTTGCCTTGGTCAAGGCATTCGGTCAAGGATCTGTATTAGGGTTGCTATATAAGTATATACTATCTGACGAATCATCTACCAAAGGTGAACCCTCAGTCCATAAAGATCTACTATTTGATGAGCTTCCTGAAGATAAATTAGATTATATGGAGACTGAGGATGCTTAAGATATGGGAGGACAAGAGATGTAGTGGATGAAGAGAAGGAGAATGCTGAAGATGTACTTAGTACTGAAGATGTACTTAGTAAGTGCATCACAAAAGTTAGTACTGACAAGGAAAAAGTTAGTACTGACAGACTAATAGTTAGTACTGACGGATCCAAAGTTAGTACCGACAGGCAGAAAGAAAGTACCGATGAGCAGAATGAAGCTACTGATGATCAAAATGAAGGTACTGATGAGCAAAATAAAGGTACTGATGATCATACTGAAGAAGGAAGTGCTACTCAAACTACTTAACCACCTACTTCTACAATATTTGGAGATGATGAAACAATAGCTCAGGTTCTTCTCAACATGAGTCAAGCCAAATCAGTTTTAAGAGAGAATGAGAAAGGTGTAGAGTTTAAAGATATTGAAGAAATTGAAAGACCTAGGCCTACTCTAACAAGATTACTTTTGCCATTAAAGCCTCTTCCAAAGATTGATCTAAATGACAAAGGGAAATGAATAATAGAAGAGGAAAGATGGAATCTGATAAGTGATGTTCTGATGGTATTCCTGAAGTGAGAGAAAGTTACTGCTTGCCAGTGATGAAGAAGGCTAGGAAAGTACAAGAGAGTGGGAAGGTGAGTGGAAAGAAAAGATTAAGCTGAAGATAGAAGCTACCAATGATGCTCTCATAAGTAATTATTGATGACATAAAGGCAAGAATTGAGGCTGACAGACTTTTGCTGAGAGCTTCAGAGAAGAAAGAGAGGCGCAATTTACAATAAAGGAAGAGCAATTCATTCATGACACTATTGCTGCTCAAAGGAAAATTCCCTGCTCAACAAGATCAGAAGCCATAGGAACAGCCCACCTTACAAAGAATCAACTGAGAAAATCAAATAATGACATGCTTGAAGCATGTAGGAAAATCTTCATAGCATTACTGATTTGAAAACCATGAAGTTTGGAGGAAATATCGCTAGCTTGATATGATATAAGATTAAGAGGGTGCAGATGAAGATTTTTCATTTTTATTGGGTTCGACTAAGTGTAAAGGGACTCATATAACAATATTGAATGAAAAAGGAATTGATTTCTCTAAGATGAATTGTAAGGAGGATGATAAAGAAGAAGAGAAGGTACTAATAAAAGATAGGGTGGTCGATATACAAGATGATGTGCAAGGGAAATAGGCCAGATAATAAATTTGATGTGTGATAGTGATGATGAACATAAAACTGGCCTGGAAGATTGTTACATTGAGGGTATCTTAGTTTAGTTGAGATTCACACGGAGAAAGAAATCAGTTATTGCTAGATTGATGCAGGTATCATCCACCAGATGGAGATTATGTGTTATCTACAGAGACAGAATGGGAATTTCAGGGTTTTAACTTATCTCTATAGAGGTACTTTCTATCTTTGATAGGCATGATTTATTTCATTTGTATGGACTTGATGTGGGAGCAGTTCTCAAAAGTTACATTTGAGATGGGATTTGAAGTGATTCTTTGGGAGACTGTTGATGTATGATAGGAATCCTCCACGCAACTGAAGGAATTTGTGCAAAGTGCTTTTGGAGTGGGTTTATACGATTAGGAAGACATTGTACTCATGGAGGTGGTATGTTCATGTGGAGTCTGATACCTGAATTTGTGGATTGGGAAGGTTATTCTTTTGTTAGTTGAAATGAAGATGATCGCCGTTTTTCTAGATTTTTGCAAAGGATGCTTGAATCTTGGTTTATAGAGTAGTAAAGTGAAAGTTATATTGCTCTTGATTTGATATAGGTTTATTTAAACAACAGATAAATGATGATTGTTTTTATGAATGGAATGTGAGAAGGGTATTGAGTGTTTGCTAACCCACCACACAACAAATGGTCATCAGTTCGACCATGCTTAACAGGCATAAGGAACTGGCATCCGTCTCCATAAGCAAAGATGGCTTTGTGAGTAATGACTCTCAAATTCGCGTTATGAGTTGACTCAATTTACCAAGTAAATTGTAGGCGTTTTTCAACTCACCATTGCTTCTTGGTTATTGAGTTGGCTTGTCCGCAAGTATCAAGACTATCTTGGTATATGACTAATAAATCTGGTGATAGCTGATAGTTGCTAAAGAAACTATATGGTTTTAGCATGGCACGCTTTGTTTATTGGTAATGAAGCGACTGGCTAGATTAAAAGCAATTACTGGTTATGGTGGTGTAAAGACTTATACTCTCATTCCGTTGTTGGTTGAAGTTTACTCAATATAACTGTTATGGTAATTTATACATCACACGCCTATTGTTTTTATAACATGAAGAGTTAACTATGTCCCTGAGTATAACGGGCTACTGCGTAGAAAGGAACATCAAATCCGGTTTAATGCTGGTAGTTTGCCAAAAATCTACAAAGCCAACTTAGTTGGATTGTTGCTGGAAAAGATGTTGCCTGTAGTGCTGAGAAGACAAAGTTGCTGCTGTAGAGGGATGTTGTTTAAAAGATCAAGATAGTTAATGTGTTTGGATACATCCTCTTTGAAACTTATGAAGATAAATCTGAAGAAAACATGAGTTAAAGAGTTTAACGTTCATGTTTAAGGAGGATTGTTGGAATTATGTTTTCTAATTAGTTACCGACAGTATTAATAGTTAGTACTCATAGGTTATAGTTAGTACTAACAGTACAAAATGTTAAGTACTGATCAGTTAGTTAGTACCGATAGTAGAAATTAGTTAGTACCGTTTAAGAGATATGTATGAGATATTTTAGGAAAAGATATGTATTATCTTTTACGCGTTTTGTAAGCTTGTTAGGGTTTATCCTTGGTCTTCTTTTTTTTTTTTTTTTTTGGTTTTTTTTCCTTTTTTTTTTTTTTTTTTTTTTTTTTTTTTTATATAAAAGGATCCCTCTTGGCATAGTTAGATACACGAGCTTAATATATCTCATACACATCATATCTTTTAGTTAGTAATCTATAATCATTCAAAGCAGATTAATAAAAATTATTATTTAGTTTTTCATTGTTCTTCTTAGTACTTGTGTTAAGATTCCGCATTAACACATAGTATTCATAGTCATTGTTTCTACATAGTCAAACTATATTTATACATCTTGGCTATCAACCTTAATAGGCTACAGAGATCTATTCAGTTTGGGACTCACACCTTCTTTTATGTTTTTTCTTTAGGTTTTCTAGAATCGAAAAAAGGGATAGGTTAAGGGATTTGTGTGATTAATTGGAGTTGTGGATTGGTGGTTTATTAGTGATTGAAGGTGTTGGTAGTTTATTGACTTGGTTATTTCCAGTTTTGGTTTCCTGAGTATACATCTAATTTTGGTACTATTAAGTGTATCTTGGCCTACTTCTTTAGAAGCAAGGAATCCCGATTCGTTAAGCTTGATAGTAGGTGTATATGTTGCACCACACCGGTTGTCAAGTCTAGCTACTGCCATTCGGTGGTTTTGTGTTTTGATCTGTTTTTGTGTTTGTTTTTTTTGTTATTTCATTATGGTTGAAGGTGAAAAGCCCCCTAAGGACAATAGGGTAGCCTCTGATTCTGAGGAGAATAGTATTGATCAATATGATCATTTGTTCTTGCATAGTAATAACACTAATGGTATACCTATAATCAGTTTTAAACTTGAGGGTACTGAAAATTACAAAGTTTGGAAAGCTGCAATAACTATTGTTATTCATACAAAAAACAAACTTGGTTTTATAAATGAAAAATTGAAATGGCCTGAAGAGGAAGGTTTTATGCAAAAACAATGAGATATATGTAATTCTGTTATGCTTAATTGGATTCTTAGATGTGTTTCTCAAGATGTGTCTATGGGACAAGTGTTCTCTAAAATTGCTAAGGTTATTTGGGATGAATTAGAGGAAATATATAGTAAACAAGATGCTTCTGTGATCTTTAATATGCACTATAAAATTCATTCCTTATCTCAATCTGGCTCAGCTTTGTCAGAGTATTATTATAAATTTAATGCATTATGAAGGCAGTATGACTCACTTGTCAACTTGCTTGGCTGCATTTATGAGAACTCTAAGAAGTTAAAGAATCATAATCAACTCCTCAAGTTGATGTAGTTTCTTATGGGTTTGGATGAAGTTTATGCTCCTATAAGGATCATAATTCTTACTACTGACCATATACCTGATGTTAAGGGTAATTTTGCTACTCTATCTAGAGATGAGTCTCACAATAGTACTTGGTCTCATAATGTGTCTAAAAATGGTAATGGTAATTTTGCTTTTATGTTCAAAACTAATAATAGAAGTAACAATTGGTCTAACTCTAATAAGAATCAGAATCAAAGGCTTAACAGACCAAATTTACTTTGTACTCATTACAACATGAATGGTCATAATGCTGATAGATGTTTTGATTTAGTTGGCTATCCTTCCTATTTTAAGAAAAGAAATGGATCTAATCAAGGAGGTTCTAGTAATGCTACTATCCTAAGTACTAAGGATCAGTCATCTACTTCATCAAACACATTCATAAATGAGCAGGTTAAAAGATTGATGACTCTTATTAGTGAGAAATCTAGATCTGGTAGCATTCCTGCCAATGTTGCAGGTATAAACTGTGTGATAAGCTTTTACACATCTAGTTTTTTATATCATAATTCTAATATTAGAACTTATAGTTTATACATTGGATTGATTATTGATTCTAATGCAAGTCATCATCTGACTTACACTATAATCAATATGTTTAATATTGTAGATGTGTCCAAACTTAATATGATAGTGGGTCACCCTAATGGCATAAAAGCTGTTGTGACTCATATTGGCAGTCTCAGTTTGACTGATAAAATAACTATCAATGATGTTTTAGTGGTGCCAGACTATCAAGTTAGTTTGTTGTCTGTGCATAAACTAAGTAAAGACAATAAGTTTAGAACTATATTTGATGAATATGTTTGCATTATTCAGGATTTTGTTCTAAGGACCTAAGCGAGAACTGGTAGTGAGAGTAATGGTTTGTAGTTTCTTAATACATGTAAAAGATTGATGAATAATAATATTGAAATTTGTTGTTTGTCTAAGTGTATATGGCATAATAGGATTGGTCATCCCTCTAACCAAGTTCTTAATATTCTAAGACACAAATTAAAATTTGATCATGAATCTAAAAATGACTTGTGTGAGTTCTGTCATAAAGCCAAGCAAACTAGGGAACCATTTTCTCTAAGTGAACATCAAACCAATGATCTTGGACAAATTGTTCACTTAGATATTTGGGGTCCCTATATAGTCCAAATTAGAAATGGCTTTAAATATTGTTTGACCATTGTTGATGATTACACAAGGGTAGTTTAGGTATTCCTGCCGAGGGAGAAAGATGAAGTGTTTACCAATATCACTGGATTTTATAACTTGATTAAAAACCAGTTTAATAAACTGTTAAAATTTTTAGAAGTGATAATGGTACAGAGTTTTATATCAAAATATGGATAAGTTTTGTAAAGATCATGGTATTATTCATCAAACAAGTTGTTCATATACTCCTCAGCAGAATGGTTTAGCTTAAAGAAAGCATAGACATTTACTTAATGTGTCTAGGGCCCTCATGTTTCAGGGAGGATTCCTTTGAACATGTGGACTGAGTGTGTTCTAACTGTTGTTTACTTATTTAACAGAATACCAAGCTCTATGAACTCTGGAAAGTCACCATATGAATTGATATATAAAATTGAACCAAATCTCTCTCATTTAAAAACTTTTGGATGTTTGTGTTTTTCTACTGTGCTCAATAATTCTCATAAGTTTACTTCTACGTCTGAAAAGTCTGTGTTTGTTGGTTATTCTTTTGATAAAAAAGGTTACAAGTTGTATAGTTTAGAGAGTAAGAAAATGTTTTACTCAAAGGATGTGAAATTTTATGAAACCGTGTTTCCTTTCATACATATTTCTGAGTGTAAAGAGTATGAAATGTATTATCAGAAGACCAACAGTTTAAACTTTTTTGACTTAGAAGATAATTATGTAACGTATGATCCCTATAATGAATTGGGAGATAAGGAGCCTGAGATAAGTGAAGGAATAAACCCTATATCATCTAAAGGGACCTAAAATACTAGTGACCCTAGAAAGGATAAGGGTGAGCATCCTGATAACAGTGCACCAGCAGAAGCATTCAGTGATATAAAGGAAAATGCAACACTTGATGTTAATGATAATGAATCTGAGGGTGATGACGGTTATTATCAGGAGTTTAATGATATGTTTTAACCTGCTAATAATATTCCAAACAGACATGATAGTATCAATCTTAGAAGGTCTTCTAAGAAAGCTGGTATGCTTGCTAAACTAAGTGATCTTCGTATTGAGACTAAGGGTAAATATATTATTGATAAGCATGTCAATTACTCTAAGTTGAGTCATTAGAATTATAGTTTTTCTACTTGCATCCAATCAGATATGTGAGCCAAGACTTATAATGAGGCTTCAGAGTGATATTCGATGGGTAGTACTATGAAGTGAGGGATGAAAACTCTAAATAGAAATACATACATGGGTTATTACTGAATTACCCTTATGGCAGAAAGGCCATAAGAAGTAAATAGGTGTTTAAAGTTAAATATAAATCAACTGGTGACGTTGAAAGGATTAAAGCTAGGCTTGTAGCTAAAGGATATAATCATAAAGAGGGAGTAGATTATGAGTAGACATTCTCTCCTGTAGTTAAAATTGTAACCATTAGATGTATTATTACTCTATAGGTGTAAAATAATTGGCATGCCTTTCAGTCTTGATATAAATAATGCCTTCTTGAATAGTGAATTTCTAGTAGAAGATGTTTATATGAGTTTACCAAAAGGGGTTTTGATAACAAGTGTTTATATAAAAGAATTTGTAGCTTGTTAGTACTTATATGGCTTAAAGAATGCTTCTAGAAAGTGAAATGAAAACTTAAATAACTTCTGTGCTGATTGAAATGATTTTGTCAAAAGTTAAAAATGTTTTCTCTTTTTACAAAAACTAAAACAAGGATTGTTTATAGCACTCCTTGTATTTTGTTTGATGATATTGTAATAACTAAAATGATTTGAATGAAAAATAATAAAGTAAAGAAGAGTTTTTTAAAATGTAGTCTATGATTAAAGGGATTTGGGAAATTTTAAAGTACTTCTTGATATTGAAGTTTGTCAGAGTTTGAAGTCGTGATAGTTTGATTATTAAATCATTCAAAGTATTGTTTAGTGTTACTTACTGAGTTTGGTATGTTGGCTTGTGATTTTTTCCTTATAGAACTCTATTTGGGCTAAGACTTGGCAATGTAATAAAGAATGTTTTTACTCCTTGATGAGCCTTAGTGGGTATAACAATTATCAGAAACTAGTTAGGGAAAAGTTAATTTATTAATACCGATACTAGACCTGTTATAAGTTATTGCAGTGCAGGTATTGGAGTCACTACATGCATGCTCCTATGCAATCGTATTTGAAGCATGCATTCAGAGTTTTGAGGTACTTAAAAAACTCTCCTAGGAGAGGTATACCTTTTAATAAAAGTACTAGCCTAGATCTGAATGTTTATGTGGATTAAGATTAGGCTAAGTGTAAAGTTACAGGAAGTCTGTAACTGGATATTCTGTGTTTCTAGGAAACTGTTTGGTTTCCTAGAAAAGTAAAAAGCAATTTGTGTTGGCTAAATCTTCTGTTGAGGCAGGCAATAAAGCCATGAATTCTGTTACTTGTGAAGTAATCCAAATTATGAAAATCTTGAATGAGCTTAATGTTAAGGTGTCTCTTCCTGTTACAATAAACTATGATAATAGCTCAGAAATTCAAATTGCAACTAATCTAGTTTTTCATCAGAGAACAAAACATTTTGAGATTAAATTAGTTTTCTTAAGGGAAAAAGTGGTTGTTGGCATTGTTAAGACTGTGAAAGTGAAGTCTGAGGACAATGTAGCAGATGTGTTCACTAATGGTTTGAGTGTGGTTGATCATAACAAGTTTTGCAGAATGTTAAAACTGAAAGATTTGTACCACAACTAGCTTAAGGGAGAATGTTAAAATGTAAGCTATGTTGTGGTCAGCTCAATAGTCAATGCAATTATAAAAGTAGAAGGTAAAAAGTTTTATAATATATATATATATATATATATATTGTTATCTGGTTTATAAGTTGCAGGGACTGAATATGCAAAGTTTGGAAGTTCAAGAACTCATTCTACTGATTATCACAGATGAAGCTGTTTAGGGTTAGATAGCTATATAAACCATAGATAGCCATTATTTATTTTTTATCTCATTATTTTCTGTGTGTATGTTGTTAAGATCTCTCTCTCGTTTGTGAGGTGTTTTATCTCTTGATTCTTTCTCTTGTATTCTTGTATTTGAACTCAAAATCAAATATCACATTTGAAGTGATAATTTGATATTATGAATAAAAAAGCGGGGAGGTTGTTGTATGAATAATCAATTGTTTTGTTATACCTTGATCTTTGTATAAGTTTTTCCACAATACAATTTCATACTTTGGTTCTTTGGTTATATTAGAATTACTAGTGGAAATGCACAAGGGCCATATATGCATTTGTAGTAAACTGGCCGATTTAATCAGATAACACTATTTTGTTTTGGCATGGATGTTAATACTATAGTACAGTACTAACAAATTTATCAAATTCATACTAATGGGAAGATGACTTGTAAAGGATTAGAATCCTCTAAAGTTGAGTCAAACATGATACATCATGTTCACCAATCACAAATTAGTTAATTGTATAAAACTTTTTCTTTTAATAAAAATCATGAGCCCACTTATTTATTTTCACTCACAATAAACTTAACATGTATCAATCATGTTTTGACCAAACTTTAGAGAATCCTTTTCACTTGTAAAAAGGGTTCATGTGTGGGGGGGGTTTTTTTTTTTAAAAGAATTGGTGTTTGTAGGGTTGGGTGGTGTGTTTTTACCCCCCCCCAGGGGGAGGAGTTGCGGGGGGGGGGGGGGGCGGGGGTTTCCACTTGTAAAAGGGTTCATGTGTGGGACCACTAAATTCATTTCCTTTTAATCCTTCTACTTTAATCCTTTGACTTCTTTTAGTTGTTAAATTTAAACCTAATTGTAAAAAGTTAATTATAGATACTACCTTGGTCTTAATTTATTTGTTCAGTTTTGATTTTTTTTAGTTTTTCTTTATCAACTTTGACTTTAAATATATTTTTTTGTATTATATAATACTTGATGAAAATTATACCAACGAAAAATACATTCAAAACTCAAGTTATTCATATATTTTTCATCAATTATTAAATAACATAAAAAAGATATTTAAGGTTAAAGTTAAAAAGAAAGACTTAGAAAGTCAAAACTGGACAAATAAATTAGAACGGATGGAATTATACATTTAAGTTTAACCCTTGATTTTTTACTGAAACATTTTGACCCCTTGACTTTTTACTTAGTTTTAAAAACCAAATGGCTTAATGTATAAAGATGCATAAGATGCATTGAAAGTTAAAAAAGAATCCTATTATCAAAAGCATATTTAAAATATAATGTAGAATTAAAGTAAACTTGGAGATTCTGATAATTACTTATTATATATTTTGTGATCCAAGGCCCATTTTAAAGTTTGGATTAATACCGTGTATCCCCAATCTAAACCATAAAATACCATATATACTCAACTAAATCTTAGAATGACATACATATCCAACCCAAGCATCAAGTTTGTCATATATACCCATTGATCAAAAAATCAATTGAAAATGAATTTACTTCATTAAAATCCCACTGTACCCCCTAAGATTATTAATCTTCCTCGGTGTTTTAGTTGGTAACTATTTTAAGTATAAAGTCTAAATGGTTTGTGTAATTGTATTAGTGGTGGCAAATGGTTAACTAAGTGTATGAATACAAAACCTTATATAAAGAATAGAAGGATTGAAGAAATTGTATGTGTCTTTCATATTTTCATCTCCTGTTTTTTAAACACAAAACACATTTTAATAGATCTTCGATTATAGTAGTAACATTTTTATTAGTAAATAACGTGAGTATACTTCATGTGTCTTTCATATCCTCTGTAATATAATTGAGAAATCACACTTTATATTACATTTTTAAAGGGTATAATAGGGAATCTAATAATATAGATTCACATTTATTTGATTTTATAGTCATATGGGTGAATATGACAAATTTAATTTTTAGGTTGGATGTATGACATTATAAATTTTAGTTAGATAAATATGACATTTTCTGATTTAGATTGGTGATATGTGGAATTAACCCTTAAAGTTTTCACACAGTGTCTCACTGTCTCCAAAAACCATATGAGACGGCCTGCCAACAATTTTGATCCGGATTTACGATAATCCCTGTGACTAGGAATCTAGGATCATAGCTGAGTTAGGTTTAAATGTATGCAATTTCTAGTTAGTTTTTGATTGCTAACTAGTTTAATACGAAGTTTGAACATGCGACTCAATGTTTAAGATATAGACAAGACTGCATGCGCGTTGCTGATTAATAATGCATTGCAAGAGTAAGTAATTAGTAGTAAGCAATTGGTAATTGCAGTTGTCATGAAACTAAGAATTTACTACGTGTCTATTTATGTACAAACATAGACTAAAGCACCATATCATATTAATAATCAAAGTTCTCAAATACGGATTCAAATACAATATTAAAATCATCTTAATTAATGAGCAGAATATTCATCATTTGCTAACTAATGTGTAAAATAACCATTTCTTTAGCATGATCAGTCAGCTATGAAAGCAGTTAATACATATTTTGTAGCTTTGTATGTATGGATTATCAAGATCATTTATCGTGAAAACACTATATATCAAGGTAAGGTGTTAACAACAACGAAATTAAGAACTCAAGTATGATATTAAAGAGTTATACTGAAAGTTACTTACAGATTTGAAGCCCAAGTTAAGATAAAGAACAAGGTTAATCTGCAAAAAATCAAAAGAAAAGAAAACCAAATATTACTAAGGAAATTTATAACTTATAATTAGTTCCTTTAATAATAAATACGATGTTTTAACGACAAACAA
>BQNB010151398.1:0-15906 GCA_026074375.1 Tanacetum coccineum
AAATAGCACAAATATCAAGTGAGCAATTGAAACAAGACCTTTAGAATACCTAGACAGGAATGATACTGCAATTTGTCTTGAACGTGTAAGCGGTTGGTCGTGTCAATCTTTCAGCAATAGAATCAGCAACAGTACGTCCTTTTGACTTGCAACAACTGTTAGTATACTGATTCTCCCCCTCAAACAATGACCTGTGTCAATGTTTGATTTGGTTAACCCGAACATGTTTGATAAAACAAGTTGTTTATGAGAAAAATGGTTCGGGGCTTAGACAACTTCTTATCTGTAAAGAAATAATGCACTGAAACGTACACACAAAGGTTATTGTGGAACCTGATTATTGGCTCCATAGATCGTTATTAAGACTCATCTAGGATATAAACATCAAAGATAAACATTTGCACAGCGGAATAATAATAATAACAATGACTTGGTTACCCGGAGACAGACTCATCCTGTAGTTCCTTCAGAGTCTCTGGTGACATTTGTTTAACTCAAGCAGTGGGAGTAGAGTTGCGAAGCGATCTCTCGGTAAGGCCTTGTTAAAAATGTCACGCACAGTTGCTATTTAGTCTCCCACGAAAATACAACCTCAACAACTGTCCTTTCAACATGCTATTTTGATAACAGTGATGTACGGATATACAATGTGCTTGGAGCAGGCGATATTAACTTATAAGTGTTTGAACACATATTACAGAATGGCAATAGCACTTGATTGTCACAATACATCGGAATTTTGTGGGAACGCAAACTCCATAGTCTCGGGAGCTTGAGAACACATCCAGGGATTTGAGCACAAAACATACTGATAGGGCGATGTATTCTCAGCTCGTAGTGGAAGATGGCGGTACTTTTCTGCTTTGGATGACAGCTATCAAGTCGATGTCCAAGAAAATTGAGAATGAACCAGAAGTACTTCTCCGTTTCTGTGTATGTCCATCCTGAATAGGTCAGCATTGCAAAAGCTTTTAGTCAAAGCCGGAGTCCTTCGGATACCAACAGACCATGTGAAATGGTTTCCTTTTAGGTACCGAAAGATCCGCTTTTATGCAGTAAGTGAATTTCAGTAGGTTTAGCTGGTACGCTGCACACCATTCGTACAGCAAATACATTGTCAGGTCTTGATGCACTATGAGTACATATGGGAGCCAACCCCTATACCACGAAATCGTTGATTTTTTTCTTTTGTAGGATCAATTAGATTTCACTCCTTATCTTCATAAAGATTGACGCTCGCCTTTGGAGTGTCAATGGTGTGCAGGAGTCAAACAAACATTTTTCAAGATTTCCTTGGACAATATTTGGTTTGGTGATAATGATGCCTATGGAATTTTGAGAAACTTGTAATCCTAATCAAGAATGAAATTGTGTCCCATCATCGACATCTTGACAAGTTGAGTTCATTTCAAAGAATTAATTTGCAGGCTTTGGGGTTAGTAGAGGGGAAAAGATAATATATTACATATATTTGTACCAGTAGAAGATTGTTTGCCTAGTTTTATCGTGAAGTGTGTAGATCGACCACAGCCTTTTGTAAATCCTGACTTGATTTAGAAACGCTGTTAGCTTGTCATTACCATTCTATCGTGGGCTTGTTTGAGTCCATAGAGAGCTTTCTGTTGAGGCGGTAACAATGCGTTGGATGCTATGGATCTACAAATACTTCCTGGTTTGAATGACATAGACAACTCATTCAGTTCGCAATTGAGGAACGTCGGTTTTCATGTCCATCATGGAAGATGTCCATGTTCATATCTTGCCTGAGTTCTGTGAGCAATGAAGAGTCTGATCGCTTCAAGTCTAGCCAAAACCGAAGCAAATGATACTCACAATTCATCAATTACCAGCTCCTGACGATTACTTCGACACTATAACGAGCTTTGTTCCTTAAACAAGTCTACATTTTTCATAAATCTTATCTTGAAATATCCATTTTGAGCGGGCATGATAAGAATATTATCTGGACATGGTTACAAGTTTACATAAATCTGAGACGTTCAAAAACTCATGAATTTCTTCCTGCATAGCCTCAATCCAGCCACGAGTGCTATTAAAGGCTTGCTCTGTATGTCTTTGGTTTCAACATGATGTTAAAGAAATTCAGTTGAAGAAAACCACATTGCGATACGGTTTCTAGATGTTTCCTGGTAGAGGACGGGTCGGTACTTTATAACCTATAAATGTTTACAGGGAGTGCTGAGTCCATTTTTGCACATGATGGTAATTGGTTGTTGGGGAGTAGTAAACCATCGATGTTGGACAGAGTTGATGTATCTAGTGAGATGTTCTTGAATCTAGGTTTCAGGAGCATTATTATGCGGTGTCAAAACATTACTGTCAACATGATAGACATGTGTTTCCTATCATCAGAAGACTAGTGTCTGGTAGAGGAATTGATGAGGGCAGAGGTTTGCAGTAACTGCAGGTGCCATTCGAGATACTGTTGTGGAAGTGACACCATTGCATTCCTCGCGGAATGACGGGGCAAAAGCCTGGAAATTAACCGGAGTTTGTAGGAACAAACCTGAGGTATCGGAACAACCTCATACTTCATCAAACATTGAATAACAATCGTCTACTGTTTCTTTGTAGGGGGGGAACTAGGTGATTCTGGGCTCTTTTACAATTGCAGAAAGACTGCGTCCTGTGGTTAAAGTTGTAGTTCGAGTTCTGTACTGTTTTGACACAGAAGTCAATTTGTTGAGGTTGCGAGGAATGTAACTGGTCTTTGATCAGACTGTAATTCCTTCGGTAAGTTCATCGAAGGCAACATGAACGGTTTCCTGAATCTTACGCCATTGCGTTTGATGTAGATTTCAGGTACGCCTTCTTGGTGGGTCGACTTAGCCAACAATATATACCTTATATCTGCTTTCGCCTTGAGTTTACAAACATCGATCATAGTCATTGGTAGGGGAATAGCACAGAGATCAAAACACTCGGAAGTATTGGAGATTAGGTCTTCTTTTCCCTGTTCAGCTAGTTAATAATTGGTTTTCATGAAGCGTGTGTACAAGAGTTTCGATTCAAGAGTATAACACGCAGTGGCTACTAGCTTCAGACCATGGAACAGTGGAGCTTTCGCAAAGAAGAGCATAGTACAGCAGCTTCCATAAGATTTCGGTTGCGTCTTTCGACAACGCCGTTTATGTTGTGGGAGACCGAGGTACGCTCGTTTCATGAGAAATACAACACTCTCAAACCATCCATCGAGCTGTCTTATTCACATAAATCTCCGTTAATTATCTGTGTCTGACGAATTCGAACTGTATGCATTTAGGCTAGTTGAGTCTTTTCACAATAACTTCTCAATCACTTGAGTGTTTCATCTTGTTGAAGAAATCTTACCCATCAAAATTGGTTGTCTAATCACTATCACAAAAACATACTTATTTCCGTTGATTATTTTGTCTAATTGGTCCGCAGAGGTCACATATGTAGAGTTTGGACGAACTTCAGTATTGGTGTTTTCTGCACTTTAGTGGATGTTGATGTTTTATTGCTTTTACCTAGGTGACAGATGGACACAAATGGTCTTTGTCATATTTCAGTTGGGTAAACCTCTGACTAGTTTATTTCGGCAACTTCGTCAAAGTCCCGAAATTCAGATGATTCAACCGACGATCGCCAATAACCATGACTTCGATTTAAGAGGCTTTTGTAAGCAAACAAACTGGTGAAGCTGACAGCATATCATTCAGTGAGATGGAGTACAGGTTGGTTGATCGTGAACCTTTGAGTAGATCTACCATATCGTAGTTGCGGATGTGACACGAATGCTGTCTGAATGCAACTTCTAAACCTCCATCACAAAACTGTCCTACCGAGAATAGGTTGTGCTTGAGTCCTTCAACATAGTAGACTCGAGAGATGATAGTGTCACCCGTTTATAATCACCATAGCAAAAAATAAAAATGATCGCTTTGCCAAATTCCATCGTTGACCAAATCTCACAGTACCAATGAACTTTTCTACAAAGTTGATAAGACGCGCACGATCACCGGTCATATGTCTTGAGCATCCTGAATCCAGATACATAGAACAATCTGTACTACATGACCTGTAACACAAAACATTACGGTGATAGGATCGCCTGAAGGGTTTTCCGGTTAGTTATCATTCAAAGATACCAGAGATCCCTTTGGAACTGCTCTTTCGATCACTAAGTTTATGGTATATAAACCTAGAGACCATTGTTATTTAGGGGGCTTAGACAATAGCATCAGGGGGCACTAGTTATAATGGCATATCTGTAGGTTCCATGATACTAGTTAAAGGAGACTTCTCAAATAATGAGAAATGGCACTTCCAGTGGGCTTAAACTGAGGCCACTTGCTATCTATTAGCAAACAGGTTTTGCTAATGGTTTCCAGACCTTTTTAATGGGTTCTTCAATTTCCTTTTTGGGTTGGTGTTTTCGACGCTTAGTCTGGTGGGGTTGACCATTACACAGATCATCAAACATAACCAAACAATCATTATGATTAGCAAAAACCAATGTATTGTTACATGTGCACAAACATGTTCTACTTTCGAAACAGAAACAGATGTTTAACAAGAAAAATTAGAATCAACAGATTCTTTTTTTATTTCAAAGTCCTATGGTGGGCTATCTAACTCTCCTTGCATTCGCCACTCTTAACCGGCAAAGAACTATGATTCGGGGGCTCTCTTAGCACAGTTTTGCTGGCTCAGAAGTGGGTTTTACTCCTGCTTGACTTGGGCAACACACACACGTTAGTTTGCTTATTAGGATGCTACTACTGGTTTTGAGTTTGTTTTGAGGTGAAGGTCTGGGGTGGTTCATGAAATGTTACTTGCTTCTTTTAGGTAACGGGGTGGTTTGACCCAGTTAGCACGTTCTGGGTGGTGGATTATACTTAGAACATAAGTTGATACATTCCTGGAGCAAGCATTTGGGTGTCTCAGAGGGTTGGAAGGTTTCCTTCTACTTGTTTTACCAGTCACTTGGGCTTTCAGCTTTGTATTTTCAGCAGTTAAGGCACTAAGCTTTTCAGTGTACGCAGTACGTGAGTGAGTATTCGCCTGTGACAGTTCATCATACCGTCTTTTCAGACTCACGTTTTCTACCTTAAGGCCATCTAGCTGAATCCTAAGGGAGGGTTAATCATATCTTGCAACTGTATTTTGTCAGTTTCTACGCCTTGTTGGTCCAGCTACTTCAGTGGAACCTACATTATACATTCTCAGTGATGTGATCTGAGTTTCTTAATTCCATGATAGTGTCATCCTTTCCTTGGGAAATCAAAAAAAAAAAAAAAAGGCGGATTTCTTAAATTGTTAATTTCAAAATTGCATTGGAGGCACTGGAAGGTCTATGCACATGTTTATAGTTTTGAACTTTAAGTTGTAAATCAATATGGTTCTTTGTAAATGACGAGTTTTAAGTTTCTCAGATTCAATGACCATTTTTTTGTTGTTTGAAAACTTCAGCTTAAGTTCAAGAACTTTAGTGTGTTCCCTTAGCATGCTGATCTAACGATCGTCGCAAAGGCAATTCGAACTAGGGGGGGGACACAACTAATTATCGGAAGTAAGCACAATAAGAGCAGATATCTTTTTAAAACACCACAGCATTAAGCAGTCATTTTTGATTAAAATGTTCTTCTTCTCTATGGTCAGGTTCTTGTTATCAAGAACACATCGTTCATATTCCGCCTCAATTCATCTAAAATTTGTTAAACTTTCTCTTATCTCTTTGAAAAATGTTTCATTAGCAAGCTTGGATCGGTTTTTGAATATGGTCGTTAAAAGGGCTACCAGTTGTTGTTCAACAAACTGTTTTGCATAATCAAAACACCATTCAGAAAAATAATCTGGTTTTTGTGTTGTTCTTTTCTTTTATGATAATTTCAAATTAAGGAAAAACAGCATTAACATTTCGTAAGATGGTCAGAACTCTGATTTGGAGGTCGACTTTTATGACAATGGAGTGACAAGATATTGGGATACTAGTTTAACTAGCTCGTTCATTGGCAGGAAGCCAATACGCCTGTTCTCTGGACAGTTCCTGTTTGAGGAACAAACTCTAGGGGCATTATAAGCTTGTCTTAGAAACCGTTTGCGGCGGTCTAACATGTCATGGCTTTTTAGTTCATCTTTTTCTTGCTAAAAAACTTGGTGAACAAGACCTCTGCACACTATCCAATTATACTACGGAATGATGTGAGTGGATGCAAAAGTGTATAGCATCTACAAAGCAGGCTTGTGCACGCTGGCACATTTATCTAGACTGGTTAGGGGGGTACCTAGGAGGTACTTGTGCAAGTCATTTGGTTGCATTTTTAGTTCTTTGTACAGAATGGGAATAGTTTGTGTTTGGCATGTTAAAACTACGGAGGCTGAATACATCGCCCTATCAGGATGTTGTGCTCAAATCCTCTGGATGCGTTCTCAACTCCGAGACTATGGATTTGCGTTCAACAAAATTCCGATGTATTGTGACAATCAAAGTGCTATTGCTCTATGCTGTAATAGTGTTCAACACTCGCGCTCCAAGCACATTGATATCCGTCATCACTTTATCAAAGAGCAGGTTGAAAGGAAAGTTGTTGAGTTGTATTTCGTGGAGACTAAATACCAACTGGCTGACATTTTTACGAAGGCCTTACCGAGAGAGCGCTTCGCAACTCTACTCCCACTGCTTGGAGTTAAACAAATGTCACCAGAAGCTCTGATACCAATTGTAGGATCCCTAGATCATTCCATGTATGAAGCACAAGATCAATGGCACAAAAGATTAAACATTAAGAACTTTTGATTGAAATGAAACAAAAAGTGGCTACCAAACTCTAAAAGATGAAAAATATAAAATGAAGTAGCTAACCTAATTTTGACTAAACTAGGTGTATTTATACTAATAAAGATTTGCCTTTTAGGGCTTTCTTTTTGGGCTTTTTACATCTTGGCCCTTATACATAATAAACATTAAATAACATAGTCTTTCGAGCTAGACTTTTGCCTTGTAACTTCGAGTGACCGAAGCTTCTTTGTTTGGGTCCATTTATGTGATCCTAACACATCTTCTTCCTCACTATCAGATACCCAATCCTCAATAATTGCAGCATCATTATTCTTCCTAACTGCTTTAGGCTTGTTTGCACTAGCCTTAGCTTTACTAGTCTCAACTACAGGCTTCTTAACTATAGGCTCACTAACTATAGGCTCATTCACAAACTCTTCTAGACCAAAAAAATGACAAATTCAAGTTTTCGAGGCAATAAATTTTCCTGTAAAGGGAGGTGGAACAACATTATAACCCTAAACCTGTTTTGCACTTCACAACTATCTGACAAATATTAGTAGTATTGTTTTAAGTTATTCGATGAATACCTCACAATTTTCATAATCTGTTTAGTTGATTTCATTTCATCTTTTTTATTTTTGAGCCAATTCCAACTTTCTCCTAAGCTCTGTAATGGCTACTTCTTTTAGATAAATCTCACATTTTATGACCTTGATATCTTCCTTCATGAAACAGACCACAAATTTTTCCTTAAAAACTAGAAGTTTGCTACACATACATAATCTTATGCAAACAGTCCTAAACCTGTTTTATAAGCAAATTAGCATATAACTTAGATGTCCTTAAGACTTTTTAACATTGTTACATATTGTATCTTAATGAATTTAACATTTTTCCAAACAATATAATGAATATGTTTGAATCATAGATAAAACCTTTAGAGTTAAGAACTTAGTAGAAGAGTAAGCCATAATTGCAAAGTTAGTTGGAACCTACTTTCTGCAGCTTGATCACTCTAGATCACTCCAATCATAATCACCAAGACCATCACATGAGATCAAAGCATTAGAAGTAGTTGTCTCCACTGGCACACTTCTTCTTGTGCTTTCCCTGTTCCTGTTTTCTTGGTTCCTTGGAGCCCTGCACTCCCTTGCAAAGTGTCCCCTTTTGTAGCAGTTATAACACTTCACCTTGGACTTATCAAACATAATTGTCTTATTACCATTCACAAAAAACTTCCTTCTAGTGTTCTTCAAGAATCTCCTTGCCCTCATTGTCAGCATAGCCATCTGCCACCTTAAATCCATCTCTTCTAAATCATCAGGATGAATTTGTTGCAAGTCCTCATTGTCAAGTTGTGGACTGTTTGGTTGACTTGCAAAGAAAGCACAGATGACAGCATCACTCAAGTTGTCAATTGTTGTTGAGTTAACAATAGTAGCTTGAGTGCTAGTAGTTGTTGCACCATGAGCAGTATTAACTGCTCCATTTGTATTGCTGGTGCTGTTTGAGAACACAAAGGCTACGTTTTGTGTGTTTGTGCTTGAGCTTGATGTCCCTTTGACCTCAGGTTCATAGATCTTTAAGTTGTTGTAAATATCATCCTAGCTTAATGTATCTATCTCAGGCTTGTTCCTCCACACAATGGTATGTGTGTTCCATTATGGTGACAAACTTCTTAAGATCTTCTGATTCACATCTTCTTGTGAGATAGTTTCACCATGAATCTCCAACTAACTGATAAGCTTTTAAAGCCTATCAAAGGTTTGATCTAACACCTCTAAGCTAGTTGCAGTAAAATTTTCATACTGCTGCTTTAGAAGATTCCTCTAAGTCTTTTTAGTAGCAGCATTCCCTCCAAACCTCTTCTTAATAGCCTACAGTAATGACTTGGCATCTTTGATGGAGTTAAACTTCAATTGATGTTCATTAGGGATTCCTATCAATAAAGTACTTCTTGCCTTCAACTCTAACCTCCTTTGTGCCTTTTCTTCAGCAGTTGTAGGAGTGTTACTTTCTCAACACCTTTCACAAGTGTTGTTTTTGGTTTAGTGTTTCCATTATCTATGACCTCCCATGGAGCATAGTCAACCATATGGATGTACTGTTCCATCATCATCATTTGTTGGGAATTAAATGTCTACATGCTTAGTACTGTCAACACAGAAGTTAGTACTGTCAATACAATTTTATACTACTCAAGCTTATTCAGGAAAAATGACTAAGTATGTTAGTACTGCTAGTTATAGTTAGTTAGTACTGCCAGTACATTGTTAGTACTGCTAGTATAGTTAGTACTGTTGGTTATATAGTTAGTACTGCTAAAGTGATATGCATAAGTTATATTAGGAATAGATATGCATGATCACTTAACGCGTTTTGTAAGCCTACTAAAGATTATGCGGAATCTAATCTTTAATATAAGAAGAATTCTTTAATGAAACAGTAATACTAATGAACACACAGATTAACAAACAAAAGCTTCAATATATTAATATGAATACTCTAACTAGTATTAGGGTTATAAAACCTTGAAGCTATGAACAACTCTATGAATGACTCGTTTTTGGTATAATTTTTGATACCAAACTCTATGCCCTAGGACCTCCTTTTATACACCAAGGAGTCCTAGTCGATTTATAATATATACTTAAAATATTTTCTAAGATATATTTTATAAATAACAGTCCCTATCAACTAAGTAATCTTGATCATCAATCAATCTTTATTCCTTCTTTGATAAGTCTTTGATCTTTTCTCTGTCAGCATAAACTCTTCCAACAGTTGTAATCTTTCAGCAGTAATAACTTATACCAGCAGCATTAACTTTCAACACCAACAGTAGTAACTTTTATACCAGCAACATTAACTGAGTACAAGCAGTATTAACTACTTAGAAAGTTTTCGTCAATCTTCATCAGCAGTACTAAGTTATACTAGCAGTAGTAACTAGCAGTAGTAACATACACTAACAGTAGTAACTTACACTAGCAGTACTAACTACTTAGCATATTTTTCATAAAGATTACTAACAACACTAATTTATGCTTAGCAGCAGTAACTCCAACCTGAGCAACAATAACTCTAAGATCATCAAGAAGTCTTTTAATCCCAACACGATTATTTGTTGATAGGTCTTATAAGTCAACGATGTAGAGTATTGTATAAAGTGGAAGATATCACCACTTGCCTTGTAAAGTTTTTAAAGTATGGGATGATTGGGAAGTTGACCGTTACGGGAATGCCAACTTAGGTTGTTGTTTTTTTATCTATGATCAAGACGTTTGTAAATAGTTATGTATTTATCATGGTAACGGTCGAGAAAAAGTGTCTAGCAACTTGTATTTTAGAAGTAATCTATTTGTTTTGTAATTTTTATTTAACAAAAATTTATTTCCCTTCGCTAATCATTAACCATGAGTTTTACGCGAATGAGGATGTGTACGAGCATGCATGTCTATTTCGTCATTACAACCATGTATGCATGTCTCAGCTGCCTTGTTGGTTTATTACTATTGGTGAAAGTTAGAAGATCCTTACCCTATATCATTCTTCATCCTAACCCTTGGTTAAACTCGAATGAGGATGTGATCAAACACACATGTCTATTCCGTCGTTACGGCCATGTATATGTGCTTCAGCTGCCTTGTTGGTGTGGTACTTTTGGTAAAATATTATAGAATGATCAACCCTTGACCTTATATATAAAAACCTATTTTACCTCTATAAACTTGTTACTCCTTAGCTCTAGTGGTGGAGATGTGTATCCTTGCCAAGCGTATGATAGAATACTCGTCACGACCAAGCAATTGAGCGAATTAGTTACATGTTACCACATAGATTAGTTGAGTGATTTGAGTGTTTTCATCTACCTATTTTATGAGGGGTTCGGTTGTGTACTTGTAATAGATCAAATAAATGCTTAAACAGAAAAATCCTTAGGGATACACATTTGTAAACTTCTAAAGGCTACTTGAGGACAAGTAGGATTCAAGTGGGGGGATATTTGATGACATCAAATAACGTCTATTTTATAGCATCATTTATCCCATGTAATTAACCCATTTTGTATAATTATTGTAAATAATTGTCACTTAATTATTTGTATTTGATAATTGCAGTAATTATGGAGTACTTGATGAAGATTGACTAAAAGGCACACATTTTGAAGCTTAAATGAAGATATTTTTAAGATTACTGTTCTGACATCCAATACGCCGTATCCATCAAGGAAGATACGGCGTATCTGTGCCTGCACTCACCAAAGACCACAAAGGAAACAAGACCATTATGCCGTATCCAGAGAAGACCTATACGCCGTATTCAAGATATGGTATGTGAATATTCTGGAAGATATCAAATGTGTCCCCTACTCTAAGAAACCCCGAATACGCCATATCAAACCCTTTCGATACGCCGTATCGAACCGACTCCAGACCCTATAAATAGAAAACTCAAAAACAAGTTTTAAGTGTGCTAAATCATATTCTCGATATCTAAACCACAAAAGTCGATTTTTATAGGAGAAAGAAAGCAGAAGAGGTCGAGCAACATTATTAATTCCATAGGAAACAATGTTTAATATCTTATACTCTTGTAATCATTCAGTTTTTGGTATCATTCGTTAACTCGGTTAGTTTACCTTGGATAAATCATTACTTTTGTATTAATTATGATGTTTTAAGGCTAATACCTTCGGGTATTAGCCATTATTATGAAGATCTGAATGTCTGGTATTTTTTATCTCGATTGCTTAATTTATCATTGATCTATTGTTTATGTTTATCACATGATACTTGTTTACCTGCTTTTGTATGCGACCTATCATATAACTGGATCTAGTGAGACGGACCAAGTAATCTAGACGCCAGGATAGCTCTCCATATAGTGATTTATACATCTTGACCGATATGATCACGAATGACGACCTATATTTGTCTTTTGATTGTGAGCTTAGTTGGACCGGCAGGTGACCCTTGGGATCAACGAGTACGTTCTGATTAATTGATAAAGATTTGGTTAGTGGACTACTAGTGTATGAATTACCATTAAGCAGTAAGTGGGTAAAATCTCTATGAGCTAGGGTTTAACAAGATCACCATTGCTTTAATCCCTAAGATAGACTATAATCAATATATAGGATGCTTTATGCGGATACATTTAATTGTGAAAGAATTCTTCGTATCTAGGTCTTAGGAAGAAGTAACGCCTAAGTCTTAAGAATGATATGCCGCCTCGAGATAAGTAATCATTGCACTTAGTAAACAAACCAACATTCTAATCGGATTGATAATGGCTAATACAGTTTTCTTATATTTGGCTCAACCGCTTTTTTATCTTTTGTTAATTTGCTTGCGTGCGTTTAAGTGTCTTGAATTGGTTTTAGTCACCACAAAACCCGTTCCAGTCTCTCAGGCTGAAAAAACCCCCCTTATCCATTAGATTTAGGATTAACATAGGTTTAGCATAGGTTTAGTATAGATAAGATCTAACATATAATTAACTTAGATTAGTCAACAAAAATATTAATAAATTGAAAGTATTCATCGCTTCAAGTGTTCGACACCCTACTTACCATGAAACTCCCAACTTACCGGGTACATTGTCCGTGAAATTGCTGTTTTAGATAAAGTCGGCAAAATTTAAATTTAAAACTTGGTAATCAATAAAGTAAACCTATACGACAACACATCAGTAACTTAAAAAAGATCTAAAGACCGCTAATACTGTTTCAATGATAGTAAGGAAAAGATGTAAAGCCAAAAGAGAAATTCGAGCGTAGACTTACAGAAGCTATATTCTCAAAAGAAACACTTAGCTTGAATAGTCTAGAGCAGAGGGTAGAAGGCATTTGAATGCTTGTGCCATAGATATCTCTTACATGAATGTCCATTTTAGTTGGTTAAATTAACTAATACTTCAATGTTGTACGTTTGGATGTTTTTTTTTGTAATTTTAGCAGAAAAAATCATGATAATTGTAATTGCAAGTTGAAATTGTATTTAGTTAACTGTTTAATTTCAAGCAGTAATTTGTAACCATTAAGGTGTCCCAAAGTTTGACTTTTCATGACCGAGTGATTCTGTGGTTATCTGTGATTAAACACCGATGTATGAGTATAGTAAGATCAAAATTGACACATATTTTAACGATTTTATGATGCTTTTTATTGTTTGGACTAACTTTCACACCAACTCTAACCTTCGCTAGTAACTGTCCTATCATTATAAGAGGGAAACTACAGCATAACAGTAGGTGATTAGCAAGTAGTTAACCACAAAGTTTAATATTATGGAGGATTTGCAGGCTGCTTATTGTTGATCCCACTTCAATAGATCGAATTCCTTAAGCTCGCTTAAGGTTTAGTTATATTAGATAAATCTAACACAACTATAGTAGAAACTTTGTTTGAATGTATTAAAGATTATGCGAAATCTAATCTTTAATATTAAGACGAATTATCAATAAAAGAGTAATTCAATGAACAAACAATTCAACAAATAAGCTCCAATATTATTAATGATAATAATACGAATACTCTTACAGTATTAGGGTTACAAAGACCTTGAAGCTATGAATTATACGTCTAATGATATATGAAATATTTTTGGTTTTGGTACATCAAACTCTATGCCCTAGGACCTCCTTTTATACACCAAGGAGCCCTAGTCGGCTTACAATACTTTCCTATGTATTCATAATCTTTTCTATAAATACATAACTTAATACATATCATATAAGCAGTACTAACAAAAAACAGTACTAACTTATTAATCTTAACAACATTAACTTATCTCTGAGCAGTCTTAACCTTGAGCAGTAGTAACTTTGTACTAGCAGTAGTAACTTATCACTAGTAGTAGTAACTGTATACTAGCAGTAGTAAACAGTTAGCATATTTTCTTTGAAGTCTCTGAGCAGTACTAACTCTAACTGAGCAGCATTAACACAAACATGAGCAGCAGTAATTCAAACAACATCAAGAAGACTTTTAATCCCAACAATCCTCCTCTAAACTTGATATTCTTCTTCAATATCATCAAGTTTCTTCACTTAAAGATTCATCAACATCAAGAGGATGCTTCCAAACACTTCTTTACTTCTTAAACTGTTTTATGATGAATTTAAGAAGCTGATAAGCCATTTTACTTTCATAATCAATTTTAAGCTTCTTTTCCAACATCATTGAAAGTATAAGTGGTGCAAGGGGATACTTCTTCTCTACTAACATGTAAATATGCATATGTTGCATTATCAAGGAATGTATTCCATAGAAGCCATACAGCTTCCATTCCAACACTTTGTATCCTTGTTGATTCCTTCATACTTCATCTTCTACATGTGGTTTAAACATTGTTTTCAAATTACCCAATAACAACAAATCTAAGTCTTCCACTGGTCTTGTTGACTTATATTTAGCTTTTACCAACTTGTACAGATCTTCCAAATCTCCCCTGTCAAAACTTTTAATCATTTGACTAAAGAACATGTACTTTTGAGACTTTCCATCAGCTCTCATTATTTGATAATAGCTTTTTCTTCCTTATTTATAAATCTTCCAGTCAACAGTTGTTGGAGACTTAACATCTAAAGGTATAGCATCAATTTTTACCTCTTCTTCATTTGGAATGATTTCCAAACATTGTTTAAGCTCTGTTGTTTCTTTGTCATCTTCCACCTTCTGCTTCTTTGTAATCTTTTGTACCCATTCTATTCCTCCTCTCTTTTCTTTGCCCTCCACCAACTTTGTTCTTAAGTATTCAAATGCATTTACCCTTTTGAATGCTCTGTCAAACATCTCTTGGATAGAATCAAACTCTTTCAACTTCAAATCATTGAGCTTGTATCCTTCCATGTTCTTTAAGTAAGTACACATTATCTTTCTTTGTTGAGCTTTTATTGGTGGTTTGTTTCTTTTCTTTTCTGCTCTTTTGTCTGCAAAATGCTTTCTTCTTTTCTCTAAGAGTTATTGAAATAATGTAGCCTTTTCTTCAATAGACAACTCTTCTTGTTCTTGTGCTTGCAATCTTTCAGGCAATTGATGATCAACATCAATCTATGCATGTATATCATCCTATGTTTCAATCAAGGCAATATTGACTTTTTGTTCTTTTTCAGCTTTTTCTCTTGCAAGTCTTTCTTCTTCATCAAATTCAGCTTGTAAATTTAAAGTAGTTTTTCATCAAGCCTGATTTGATCTTTCCTTTTCATAGACTTCATGGGTTCTATCAATATTCCTTTACCTTTGTCCTGTGATTGTTGTGAAGATAGTTGTGAAGATATTGTTGTTGTAGATTCACCCTGCTCTTGTATAACAACCCCTTTCTGCTTGGGTTTTGTACTTTTCATTTTTTCAAGTACTTGAGCCAAAGTAATATCATCAACAGTTGTAGCTGTAGTTGTTGTAGTAGCACTAACAGTTATTGCATCACTAGTAGTACTAACTTTATCACCAACAACACTAACCTAAGCAACATCAATAATTATCTTAGCAGTGTTAATAACTTCAACTACTTCCTCCTCACCAGCAGAAACATTCACATCATGAACACTAACCAGAGTAATTTCTTCATCTGCATCAATAGCATCAATCCTCCCTTGTTTGGATGCATCCTCACCCAAACTTTCTTCATCATCAGAGGATTATATAATCTTTTTAGCCTATGAGTTCTTGACCTACTTTTGTTTTCAAGCTTCTTGACCCTCTGTTTCAAACTAGTAATCTCATTATGCTGAGTGGTCTTTGTCTGCTCCAAATCAAGAACCCTGTTATGTAAAGTGGTACATAGTGCCATCAATTCATCAAGTTTAAGTCTATCCTCATCACTTCGAAGTGTGTTACCTCTTATGAGCAATGAATCATTGGAATATTTAGATACATTCTCAAACCTAGTTTGAGCAATAGGTTTGATAGTAAGGCTTTAAAGACTTTAATCTCTTTTGCAAAAGCTTAAGTATGAAAAAGATTTTGGGTTAGTATTGGAATGCTAAATCTTTAAAGTCTTTAATCTCTTTTTGCAAAAGCCACATCTGATGAATCTAAACTTTGGCATAGAAGGCTAGGTCACTTAAATTTTAAAACCATGAATAAATTGGTTAAGGGATATCTTGTAAAAGGTTTACCTTCCAAACTTTTT
>BQNB010151399.1:4229-15905 GCA_026074375.1 Tanacetum coccineum
TAGCTTATTTTGATACTAAATGTGCTTATTTGCTTATTATATAGCTTATTGGATTTATTTTGGGCTTATTGTATTTTGGTATATTCGTTTGGGCTTAGTGGACCGAAAAGCCCAATAAGGCCCATATAGCTTTTGACTTATTTGGGTTAAGAGATTTTTGGCTTATTTTTATAACTTATCAAAATGGTTATTTTGGTTAGTTGGTCTATGGCTTAATTCATAAGCATAAATCTCGGCTTATTATTAAGCCTGAGCTTATGGCTTATTTTCGAGCTTAATAAGCTTGGCTTATAAGCTTATATATCATATAACTTATTTTCATACGTAGCTTATTTATAATCTTAAGTGTTTCGACTTATTAAACTCAATGGATATTTCGGTTATATATAATCGGGCTAACTAGTAAACTCCTATTGGGCTAAACTTATGGGCTAAAAACTTAACTAGTGGTTTTTGGCTAACAGTGGGCTAATTGGCCCAATGAGTGAAAGTAAGTGAATTTGGACTTCTAAAACGGATTATTGATCGACTCACTCGATTCGGGCTTATGTAGGTTTAGGATTGTTAAAATAGTCATTTGAAAATATGTTTGGATAGAACGTAGTGTAAACGTGGTAATTTGGCATTTATCGGGAATTAGTCTAGTTGAAAAAGTGTTTTATAATAAGGTCTACGACCTTGGAAAGTGTTTATAAACAAACAAGTCATGCCGAAATTTTATAAAAATATTATACTTAGAAATATTTTTACAAAGACCTACATTCTTAAAAACCCGACAAAAAGACGAAATAATAAATAATATTATTTTAATATCCGACTAAAAGACGAAAAATATAGTTTTATATAAAACTTCTATTATTTTATATGTGTGTCTAAAACAATGTTAACACTTATATCAAGAGCGTCTTATCTAATTTACTTGGGGTATCGGGTAAGTTGCCAAAACATGTTGACTGAATGTAGTGGTGACCGTAGAGGACACCGCCACGTCAGTGCCAACTCAGTTTTCTCTCTCTTAGACCACACAGTGACCAAACACACGTAGTGGTGACCGTAGAGGACACCGAACAATTTTTTTTACAACATTACATTAATAAATAATTAAAACATTACAAATACAAATACTGAAATTAAAATACGGAAATTAAATTACGGAAATTAAAATACGAAATACAAATACTGAAATTAAAATACGAAAATACAAATACTGAAATTAAAATTACCGGAAAACTAAAAACTATATAGTCTTAAAAATTTCCAACGCTCCTTGATTTTTTCTTCAAAAACAACTCCGATAGATACAGCTCTGCCAGATAAAGATCAAAATCTTCATTGTAATAACTTCGAGGTCCTCCTTAATTTATGTAGTTGCTGAAATATCGAAACATTTTTTTTGTTGGAGGTCTTAATATCTATTATACACGTTGTTGCAATCCTCAGTCTCTCCAAATTCTCCTGTGCTCCTGGCGCTGATCCGTACTTCCAGTTTCCAGATTAACGCTCTTTATTTTATTCGTAAATATAACTCAGAGGAGGACCACCTCCCCTGTTTAAAAAAACGGCGTTGCAACCATCGTAGAATTTACTAAGCAACGCGTCAACAAGACTAGGATCACCTGCAATTGAAGTTTTCCGAACGAGCACCAGATGATGATCCTTTCTTCTTAGCCCGGTCTCGGCCAATTGGTGCAGGAACCTCTTGAGCTTCTACATCCTCTGAATCACTGCTATAACAAAATCGTTTAAGGAATTACGCCAATGTGTTGCCGAATCTTAATTTCCTTGTGACGTATTTTTGATGTCCTCATTTTTTAGAGATGATTGTTTGGATTTAAAAAACTTTGGCATTTCAACAACCTTTTCCCATTTAGGATGGTCACTATTCAAATACTTCCCAACATTCCAGTCAATTGTCAAAAAAGGAGCCATTGTAACTTAAGTACGTAAACACATCGACGCTCGTGAGGGCTCCTTGATAGACAATATTATCACATGACCCCTCTTTGGTGTCCAATCTCGAACACTCCTATTAATAAATTCTCTACAAAATTGACCGTAACCTTTAAGGAACGGATCCTATTTTTCCATTTTACAAGTTAACAGCATCGAAGCTCTTTTGTACCTTCACAACACCATTCTACGTGAAAGCGCTTCAGCATACTTATGCCCATCCAAAACCACCCTGGCCCACGCTATCATTTGCCCAATTTCCTTGAAACGCTATCCATCTAACATACCTCGCTACGAAATCTTTACACCCAACGTTTTATTCTCCACCTCAATGTGGACCACGGTTCGAGACGAACCTCTTTGACAATCTCATCTTGGTAGGATTCTGATCTTCTTGAATATTTCATCGTATGTTGGTTGCAACGGGCTCAACTCATCCTCGAACGGAGAGTCGATTTTAACCGGTTGGATGACGCCTTAGCCGAATAGAGTTGGAACGGTTTGAGAAGCAGAAGCCCATAAACAGTTTGAAATAGTCAATCGTCAAAATTTAAAAAGCCAGAGATCGAAGAAAGATTGGCCTGCGGCGTGATGCACTTTTATGGACAATAAATTTGACTTTTTCTGTGCTTAGTTGGCGTATACCAATGAACTAATACGGATTGGTGGGGCGGAAAGGTTATAGGCTTCCGCCGTTAGTAATATGAACAACCTAAGCCCGTAGAGAGTAAAGTAAATCAAGAAACAAAACCTATAATACATAACAACAGACAAAATAAAAAACAAAAAAAAACTAGTAACACATCACAAATTAAAAACCAAACCACACTAAGAACATACACTTGGGTAATATAAGGGGGGGATTATATGAACGTAATGAACACACAAAATGAAAAAATTCAACTACATAACAAATGAATCAAAAAAAATAAACAGATAAGAACTAGAAATACAAATCGATATACTGAGCAAACCGAACCCAAAACCAAGAAAGGAAGAACTAGAAAACCAACTCAGACCACAGCACCAAAAACCAACCAAAACAAAAACAAGAACACCGACAAAAAAACTTAACAAAAAAACCAAAACCGACCAACAGCCACAAAAAAGCTACTGCAAACACACATAACATACCCTTACCACCCCCCCCACAGCACCACCAAACAAACACTACTAAAATACCGAGAGGACATTAACCATGTATAACAAAACAATAGGGACGGAATTTGATAAACGATAATGTTGACGTCGGGATATGTAGTGATATATAATTATGTAATATCATTGATATAGATGATTTAGTAAGTTACAAAAATAATAAGAAATATAAATGGTTAAAAAAAGAGTATAAAAAAGGTTGAAAATTTATTGATGGAAAAAGTGATGTAAATTTTATTTATATAAAAACTAAACGGCTATAAACTTGAAATGAAAACCAAAAACCATTTACTTCTTTCTTTGGTGACCGACCCAAATAAAAGTAAAATTATCTACCCTAGGTGTGGGGGACGCGTCTGCCATTAGGTCAAGTAGTGGGAAGACCGACCGAATTGAATGGACACGTGGGACGACTGACCTTGGTCGACCTTTGCATTACGTTCAGCTTATTTCGTATTTATTTATTTCTTATCTATTTATTTCTCATTTATTTATTTCCCATTTACTTATTCCTTGTTTACTCATCGTTCAGTTATTTCTTATTTATTTACCTTCTTATTTAGTCCTGAATTTTCTATATAATACATATATGTATATATATCGTACTTTGACATAAGTTTATCGAGTCAAACTTATCAACCACCACACCAACAATGATACAAAACCTTTTACAACAACAATACAAATCCTTTTACAAACTTATTTGCATCAGTTCATTCTCATATAACATATCTCTAAAATAAAACTTTATTAATAGGTCATAACCGGGCACCGTTGCACGTTATTCCTTGATCATTTTTTCTGCTACTTTCATCCTTATTTAAGGTGAGTCTTCATAGCCCCACTTTTAAACCATTTTTCCTTTGGTGGAAAATGATACTCAAGTCTTTTCAAACTGTTTTACTACTGTGCTAAACTATCTTTACACTTTTGGACAATATTCGTATGTGCTTATAATTGCGTACTTGATGTGCTTATATACATTATTCATTTATAATGACCATTTTATTAATTCTTCAAATACTACTTAGCCGACTGTGTAGCTCCAGCTGGTAGGCGATAGGTTTGGAAAACTATAAGCGCTTAGGCCACTATTGATTTGTTTGAGTTGATATGGTTTGATATGACTTGAATTGTTGTGATATGATTTGATATAATTGTGTTGGAATTCTATTAATACTGTTTGCACTCCGCTATTGTATTGCACTATTGTCCCACTGTAAATTTTGGCACAACAACTAGGTTTACACTCTAAACCTACGAGCTCATCAACTTTATGTTGACCTTTTCGAGTATCATTTTCAGGTGATCAGCATTTACAAATTGAAGGTACTTGAAATCAAAGTTATCCATTGGCCAAGATGTTTTCTAAAGACAAATGTTTCTTCCATCAAGAATTGTATCTTATGTAACATTGTAAATTAAATTTCTTTTAACTAAGTATGGTGTAATCTACTATCTTATGCGATGTCTCCGAAACGTCGCACCTCGTGTTTCCGCTTCTAGCGGGGTGTGACAGATTGGTATCAGAGCCTAAGTTTATAGAAAATGCCGGTTTTTCTAAAATAAAAACCCTACTGTAACCAAACTAAAGTTTTCATAAAACTCCGAACATGATAAGAGTTGACTAGCCTGAGCATTCCATCGTTTTTCCTGAATTATGCATAGCCTTATCAACTATGCCTAATTCACGAGGGATCATGGAATGATGGGGATAGTTTCCTTGAACCATGCTAGGTCGGACATAAACCCTAGATCACCTGAAATCACGTCGACCTTATGTGTACATACCTGTTTTATGTGTTATGTTATTGTCTTATGATTGTTACTGCGCGTGTTTGCTTTACTTTTTACTACATGATCACTATTTCATATACATGTTTTACATGCTTGCCTTGCAAGCATTACATGTGGCCTTACTTACCTATACTTATACTACTATATGATCACTATCGCTTATATTTGGCTGACATGCTTGTCTTGCAATGCTTTATATGTCGACATGCGTACTTATACCTTGCTACTGCTTACTTATATACAAGCAGGCCTATACTATTATTTTTTATTTTGAATACTATACTAAACATTATTTCGGATACTCCCCAACATTGAGTTGTCGGACGGCTAACGTTGAATACATTATTTTGGTTATACTATTTGGGATACACTATTTTAAAAACACTATTTTGAAATATTTTATTTAATACTAATTTGGGTACACAACTACACAGTTGTTGCCTTATGTTATTATGTCACGGTTATCACATGCCCTGTCCCCGCACACTACTCACTTTATTAGAAAGTCTGAATACACCGCATTCTAAGCTGATGAATTGGATTACATCCTTAGTCGCACTAGAAACAACCCACTGATCAGCGTAGTCGCAATTAGTGGTCCTGTCATACAATTAGGGCTTTAGAGACTGCAATTAGGACAATAGGGTTCATGAGAAAGTAATAACCTTAGGCTGAGTTCCTCATGTCAGTCGTGGTAACAGTGCCCACCCTAGTGTTCGTGTTCCGGAGATGGTACCAATATGGACGACCCAAAGTCTTTCGGTCAAAATTTTTATACAATTGAAACGTTTTCTTAACAACCTTACGAAGTACAAAAATTTAGGATTTTCTATGGTTGATGGTTTTAAATATAAATCGTTTCGAACACATGTTCAAATGTTAATTTTCTTGAAAGTAAAAAAATCCAGACCATATACAAAAAATCACTTAGTCGATACACAAATTTTTACAGACATCTTTTCACATGACTATAATTAATGAAAACTTCAAACAATGTTGCTCCAAACTACATTTATGGTCAAAATTTTATAATGGTTTACTCAAATAAACGTCGTTAACAAATTTTAAAACCATGCCTCCGAGAAGGGACACGCACTATGTCTACCCACTATTCGGCAAACCATTGACACCAGATTCTGCCATTAGAAACTTTGATTTATAGATCATCATCCTCAACTTCTCATACGCCCGACTACACGTTCCTCCTTGATGTTTTCACATCAGGGGTTGTCTTCTTAAATTTTTTATATCAACTATGAGATTATTAGCAATGTTCACCCTCATTGTTCAAACTCTAACTGGTCCTACCCTTCTTTTCGGTATACGACGTCAGCAACTACGCTTACTCATCCTAGGCGATAAGGACGCCACCTCGCGACCCCCTGCTAACCTCGCTCACACTACTCGACTTAATATGAGAACCTTCTTACGAAACATGTACATAGACTCTTGTGGTCTGTACAAATAAGACATTGCGCACCCTACAAATATCGTCTTCATAATTTCCATTCAAGGCTACGACTACCAACCCCATACTACGAATTTGATATCCCTTCGCATTTCCTTCAATTGCCTTGAAACAACCATCTTCACATTGGGAAGCCTTCATTCTTACTTCTTCAATCTTCGTATAAGGCAATCGTTCCTCTATTCGGAGATGCAGCCCTAATAATCTTTCTATTCCATATAGTTCTTACCTCGATATTTGGCCAACGATTCCCTTCTTCAATGATTTCTTTAGTAACAAATTGTTCTCCATCTACAAATTCTGAAACTAGCACTCTATCAAATCTCTTCGATTCACGATTTACACGACGGTACGAAGAAGAAGTCGCAAAACATCTTTTGGCACCAGACGTTAAACGCGAGCAGGTTCTTCATTTTTCTTTCACGTTGATCTTTCCAACTTTCCTTTGACGAATATATCGACCTTCGTGAGTCCATAAGAAACCATAATTTCCACAAATTAGCTATGCAGTGCAACCTCAAGCAAAGCGACCTGGTCGATTGCACTAGTAACAAGTGTTCGTGCCAATCTACACCGACTCATACCCTATTTCGTGCAAGCCATTTTAGATTCTGATGAAGACCGTATAGAGAACGACTGATCCTCCTCTTCCCTGTCGTCTTTACCATTTTCTCTCTGAATGACTCACTGGCCTCGACTGTACCCCTAACCTTCTTCGTTAATCTCATCAATCTAAGTCGTAGATACCCATTCGTTTGTTTTGAGCGAAACCCAAGATTGAGCAGACTTTTCAAACACGTTAAGTTCGTAATAACAACTTGATGCTTAGCTTAATTTCATGATAGTTCTTGTTTGATTGAGTTGTGGAGTTAAGTTATATTCAAAGTTGTTACTTAGCTTAAGGTTTACGATAACTTTGCTAATAGGTTAAAAAGAAAACATAAGAAAAGTATCATTGTGTTATGGTGGTTATTTTGACATATTAGAAGTATATTTTGGGCTTGTGGTTTTGCTTATTTTGACTTTTAGCTTATTAATAAGCACTCGAAGTGCTTATTATATCTTTTAGGGCTTACTATAGTTCGGCATAAAAGAGAAACAAAAGGAATGCCGTTTTGGCTTATTTTAAACTTTCGGCTTAATTTCCTAGCTTATTTCGTGGCTTATTTTTGAAGCTAAAAAGGGTATTAAGCTTATTAGCTTATTTGTCGCTTAATGGGCTTATTGCAAGTGTGTAAGTTATCATTAAAAATGGTTTTTGGCTAGTTGGGCTAACCGGCCCTACAAGGCCCAATGACATTTCGGATTATTTTTGTAAGCTTAATTCTCGGCTTATTTTTTAGATAATGAAACACACCAAAGTGCTTATTTGCTTATCGTGAGCTTATTGGGCTTGTTGGGCCTTTCGGCCCAAAGCAACTAATAAGGCGACGCGTATTTTGACACCTTATATTTTGGCTTATTTTCATATAGCTTATATTGGGCTTATTTTCTCGAAAACTTAAGATACTTGTAGCTCATAGCTTATTTGAAAACTTATCGAACTTATTTTGATAAACTTTTGAGCTAAAAATGGGTGTTGGGTACTTATTGACCTTTATCGACCGAATAGCCCATTATGGGCCCAATGGGTCTCGGCTTATGGCTTAAGAAGCCAATCGGCTTATTTACGAGCTTAATCTGTTTCTTATTTGACTTATTTCGTCTCGATATATTTGGAAATGTCGATTTTGGATTATTATGGCTTATATTAGTTCGACTTATTTTGGATGTATTCATATTTTGGCATTATTGCTTATTTGAATTTTCGGCATATTTTTGTTTTGGCTTATTATTGTGGGCTTACTTCGACTTATTTAAAATAAGCTTAATAATGGACTAGTAACGGACTAAAGCATATAACTTGTAAATGGGATAAACTAACCACTACTAAATGAGTAATCATTCGGACTAAACTTGGACTACATGCTTGTGAACTATTAATGGGCTATAAGGCCCAATGACTAATGGGTATAACAGCAGACTTTGTAAAATGAAAATATTGAATGAACGTACAAAGTCGAATTGATATTTTAAGTAAACTGTAAGAGCATGTTGATTGAAACATAAAAACAAACGATTTTGAAATTTGTAATTGACGAAAGTGGTTTTTGGGTAAAGAGTTTCCCCGGTAAATTGTATTACGCCAAAAAAATTTAACTACAAAGGATGAGGGTGAGTCCCACATCTCCGCCCGTTACATGGGCAAAACTATTTCCTTAAAGGAAGGTACACAAAATTATTAGAGAAAAGAAACATAAATCTATTTCTTCTTGCGACCTTGAACTCGGATATCTAGATTATCGCAATTGACGAAAGTGGTTAATATTGGGAAAAGTTTCTTTATTAAAGTCTACGACTTTGGAATTTAACTATAAGCAATGTTCAATCCTCATTGTTCAAACTCTAACCAATCCTACCCTTCTTTTCGGTATACGACGTCAGCAACTACGCTTACTCTTCCTATGTGATAAGGACGCCACCGTCGCGACCCACTGCTAACCTCGCTCACGCTACTCGACTTAATATGAGAACCTTCTTACGAAACATGTACATAGACTCTTGTGGTCACTACAGATAAGACACTACGCACCATACAAATATCGTCTCTATAATTTCATCAAAAGAACGCTTATATAGTGGCTTGAAGGAACAGTAACTCCCAACTCTTGCAATAAATGATGAGTTTCTTATCTCACCGTCTTCTGACGGTGTTCCTGATCTAGACTCCATGTGGTCATACGGACTATATCTTAAACCCGGGTCCTTTTAGACCCCTCATCTTAGAAAACCTAGACCTGGTGAACCGTTGGTTGTGGTTGCACTACCTTGGAGACACTAAATTTAAGTTTCATACACAACTTTGGGCGATTTGTTTGTTTAAAAATTTTAAACACCATCCATAAACATTAAAAACTGCATATTCAACTTGATCTAATTCGAATGTTGTGAATATGCAGGGTGGTGTGACGTGTTTGCAAACGTAATGCCAAACACTCCCAACGTGTGAGACTGTGTTTGTAACCCAGAATTGCGCATTTGTAATCTGTCATATTGCATGTAGAACAAGCTAAATATATGTTTTTTTATTTAAATTATTGCAGTGGTTGATGATTGGGCATTGGTTGTTGAAGATCCGGGTTGCTGCTAATGAAGTTAGAAGTGTGCTTCGTCAGGCATCTACGAGCAGAAGCTTCTGCAAAAACCGAGTGATCGGTGTTGAATCTGATGATGGCGAGTGAGATGATTGGACTTAGTTTTCGTTGTTGAAAGAGGTTAGATGTCACCTCTTGATTGTTGCTGTCAATTGCGTACATTCTATGTGGCCTGTTTATATGATTATGTTGCTAAAGGCTCTTTAGTAAAGAGTAACAAGTTTAGATGATTAGGTGCTTAAAGTAAATAGTATAACCTATAACACTGGAAAATATTTTATTTAAGTCAGAAAACATGTTCGTAGAGCGTTTGGTAATATACAAAATAGTAGGGAGGCTTGACATGTCGGCATCACTTTAAGAACTAAGAACTATTGACATGAGATATAATATGTATACTGAACCTATGGTGTTTTTTTCTTATTACTAAAATCTTTGTTTCGTCTATTCCCTGAAAACTTTCCTTATAAACTAAGGCAATTTTATACTTGGACAAGCATATTAGTTTTTGAGAGTAATTAGGTTATTGCTGATCTTAATTAGGTTACTGCTGATCTTTTAAGACCAAAATTTAGCATGTTTCGACAAGTCATAAAGACACGTGTTTAGAGGGTGTTTAGAGGGGATTATGAATAATAAAACTATTGTTTATAACATATTTGAAAATGGAAGTTGACAGCTTTATATGTTACAGCTTAGGATATTGACAGCTATATATGTTTCAGCTTTATATGTTACTGTCAAAGCGCTACAACTTAGGTAGTTATGCGTTAGCAAATAATGTAATAAATATTTTCAAAATAGCTTATTCAAGAGTTGTAAGCCACTTTAACTGACCATTAATTGTTTCACTGGCCCGAATCCCTTCTGTACAACAATTTCGATCACATTAACAAATATTTGTCTTTGTAGTGGGTTAAACTTCTAAAATCAATTGTGAAACCGTTTGTTCTGTTGATTTAGTATATCAACTCCTATAATTGTGGAGTGATAAGTACAAATATATTTAGTCAATATTATCTAATACTTACAATAGTATTTGTAAACTAGGAAGTGACTAGCTTTAATTTCCATATATTTGGGCAGATGATGTAATCTGGAACATTAATCTTTATGCTTATAGCTTTATGACACATGCCAACTTAACATACACGTAACCTATAGTTCAGGTTTTTGACATGAGTTGCCCTTGGTTTCGCAGTTGGTGTGTCTGTGAACCTATGGAGAGCTTATTTGATAGCTGATTTGGGGAAGACTACTGGAACCTGCTTTTAAGTGGCTACTGGAAAGATGAAAAGAAATCCGGAAGACATGGTATGACTTTTGCCAAGTGTTTCAATTATATATTGTATTAATTCCTTTTTACATTAAGTTAAACAAGTGAGTATGCAACATTAGAAAATAATTGGTTTCATAGTTGCAGGCAAACGAAAACATAACAAAATGTAGTCTTTTAAGTGCCACGGAAACTCGCAGACAGTAAATCGACTAATCATCAGTGTTCTACTATATTTGTGTTAGTAAAGTGAGACAAATTTTTCACCAGACCAATGAAAAATAGCACCTTCACCGAAAAACCTAGCTATCACCGAACAACAAAGAAACCTCGATTATGAAAAACTCTATACACAAAACACGCCGCAGCAAAGCGCGGGTTTCAAATACTTGTTGGACACAAATGCCGTGGATTGGATGATATGAATTTTTTACCATTTAATATTTTAAAAATATGTATACTTACGTAGATCCCAATTTCTTAAGAGATTATCCATTTTAAATTGTAATAGAACATGATTTTCGTGTGGAAAAAAATTAATATAAATCGTATATAACATGATTTTTGTTAAGAAAGAATCAAAATTGTACTTTAGTACCAAGGAGACAAATAAATCGTAATATAACATGATATTTGTTAAGAAAAAAATCAAAGACAAATTGTACTTTAGTACCAAGGAGACAAATAAATCGTAATATAACATGATATTTGTTAAGAAAAAATCAAAGACAAACTGTACTTAAGTGTTTTTATCTTGCTTCGGGGTTACAAATCAACATTCATAAGAGTCAACTTCTAGGTGTGGGCGTATCTAGATTAGACATTGAGACGGC
>BQNB010151400.1:0-13186 GCA_026074375.1 Tanacetum coccineum
ACTAAAATCTATTTTAATTCCTAGAAAATACAAATCAAATGAGAAAAATATAGAAAAATGGTTTTAAGATGCTAAAATGGTGCAGAAATACAATGGCACAAAAAGCCCCAAATTTTATCAACTAATTGTGCCCTAATTTGATTGATTAAAACACAAACCCTAATTTTAATAAAACTAAAAACTAAAATTTAAAACTATTTTATTATTACTAAAAAGACAGGGTAGAAACTGAAAGAAAGGAAAGAGAAGGGTAGGCGGGGTAACTTTTGTAAATTTACACTGCAGTTAAAACGAGTAACCCTCAACTATCAAGAAATATCAAAACAAACCCTACGATTCTAGCTTATTTTGGCTTATTAAAAAGTGAGATTCAGAAAAAACTTAAAACTACAAACTTATAGACTAGCTTATTCTAATCAACTTTAATAAAAGCACTTTGAACTTTTAACCACAGAATAAGCTACAAAATAAGCAATATAGATTCTGTCACAGAAACTTAAGGTTTAAAGAGCTTTTTAGATTTTTGCTTTTTCCTAGCTTATTACTTGATAAAATTTGAAACTAAAAGAGACTACTTGTAGAATAAGATGTGTACTAGAGATGTTTAAAGAAAAATAAGCTAAATTCAAACTTAAGTAACAAGAAAAATGAACTTAAAATGTGCAAGTTCACACTAAAACTGAAATGAGCTTTTTTCTAATAAGCTAAACTGCTTAATACTAAACCTTACAAGCTAAAAATTTGGATTTAAGCTGTCCTAAGGTTATGAAACTAACCTAGGTAAAAGGCTTCCAATCTTTACAAACAGTAATGAGCATTCAATGAGAAAATAAGCTAAAACTTTAGTATACTGTTACTCTACTTTTACAGGCTAAAATAAGCTCTACTATAAGCTTTAAATGAAATCAAAGTAATGAATTTTGTAAAACTCTTGGAATACTAGGGATGTGCTAAATTCTACTTTCTAAATTCTAATGATGAATGATTAAAGGCTTCTAAAAAAAATGTAAAACAACAACAGCAGTAACTGTTGTTGCTGATGTGTTTGACCAAAAGATTTTTAGTGCAGACTTATCTTTGAGATTAAAACTCATACACTAGTTACTAAATGCATTTCTACCTGAATTGACTAAATGCAATCTGTAACTAAACCTATATTGATTAAAAGTGAGCTCTAAAATGTTTATGAAACACTAACTTCTAAATTTACCTTGAACTAACTACTGTCCTGGTGGCTAATGCAAAGATTTTAAACTCAAATCTTTGAAATATTACAAACTGAATCCCAAATCCTTTTTAAAACTTAAACTTGTTAAAAACCTCAACTATTTAAAAGAATTTGACAGGAAGGACTTGATTGTAATAGTCAAACAAGCCCTTAAACCCAAAACACTAGATAGACTAGCTTGGTCAAAACTAAATCACTTAAAGACTATTTAAACAATAAAACACTTAAACCTAATAACTATCTCTTACTAAAATTCAACTACTTAAGCTTTTTAAACTTTAAAAGAACTAGCTTATTAATGAGATAAAACTAGTTACTCTCCTAGCTTTAATTTCTACTAAGACAGAATTGAAGGACATAAGTAATTATGCACAAAATTATTAATGAAAAAATCAAACTACTAAAAACAAATACCTAAACTAATGTCATTAAAAGATTTTGAACAAATCCAATGTCAATGCTGAAATTAAGCTAAATTGAATTTTAAAATGTAACCTGAGAATTTTGGAGTCTCAGCACTAAGGCCACCTTCTGTATAGTGAGTGGCTCAAATCATAACCTATAGGTCTTTCCAAAGCTTCTAAAACCATAAGCAACAAGATAAATAAGCTTTAATGCTTAGTTTTTCTCTTTGAAACCTTCAAAATGAATCAAAGGAATTCAAATGACATGTTTTGATGTAATAGATTTAAATGAGTTAATACTAATTAAAACAGAATTTTTTAATGAGCTCATGAGCTTTTGAACATAATAGCTCAAAATTAGCTATTGAGGCTTATTGAAGTAAATATTGACTTTAATTTGAAATCGAAGAATGAAAAGACTTAAAAACTGAATGTATTGCTCTATTTGATGAAGTACAAGTAGAAATGAGGAAAGTACAAGTGTTTTAAACTGAGTCTAGAAGCTTAAAAGAAAAATGCTTATTTTTAAAGGAAATACAAAACTGAAAATTAAAAACAAAAACAACTCTCAAAAAGTGATGTCCTAGCCTATTTATAGATGAGAAGTGAAGAGGAGGAAGAGATTCTAGAGATTGTCCATTCAATCTCACCTTGATCTTTGTCGAGATGATTTTGGAGCCGTTGGATTGATTGATGATTGGTGTTATAATAGCCTATAGGGTGCTACACGAGTCTCATGTGTGATGGGGAGAGATTGTGCACAAGTTGAGTGTTTATAGAGGGAGCGGGGGAGGGGAATTCGGTGCACTGGGTTAAGTGAGGATTTAGCGGGAAAAAACAGTTAAAGTTTGTTAGAGGCTGTTGGGGGTTAGCGAGAAAGGCGGGTTTAGTTTAAAAGAATGGTTAATACACAAATTTTCCCGTCTTTAATAATCCGCCCATTTATCTAGTGAAAAAAACAGGGTTTGATAATGGCAGTTTCAGTCCTTGAGTAGTTTTCTTCTATTTTCTCTTACAAAGCAACATTTCACTCCTTAGCAACTTTAGTCCCTTGAGACTTCTATCTTCAAAATAGGTCCCTTGAGAATCTTTGAAATACTTGACATCTTTGGTCCATGCTTCATTATTATTTGACTCTGAATTCATTGTTGTCTGTGACGGGCTGATCCGCTGTATCTTTTGCTGTTTCTTCATTCTGCTCTTGTCTTTAGTTCTTTGTCCCGTTCTTGTCGTTTTTGATCTTTTTGCTTCTTTGTCTTTTTCAATCCTTAACCAGCCCTATTGGACATAAAAAGAACACATTTTCTATACTTTTTGGCATTTTATTGGCTTTTATTTGGCAAAATCCCGGGTAAATTAGTATTCAATTAAGCAAATATCATGGACGTTTGATAAAACATAACTCGTTGCTTTGATTAAAAACAAAATAAGTCTTACAATATTCTTAACATAATTGAAATAGTTTTAGCGGAAGCTTAAAACAAATGCAGCGGCACCATAACATGTTTTTAAGACAACGAGTATTGTAAGTTTAAGCAAAAAAAATCTTGACAGACACCCCGGTCAAATACATTCAACACAATTAGCACCTACAAGAAGAACCAGCTAAGCAACCTGAGAAAACATCTTAAAAATATCAAACATAAAGTTGGTGAATTCATAGGTTTGAATTTAGTAATAAGAGTGGACCACAAGTTCACAGTACGCATGCGACAGTTATAACAGATACAACTTCACATAAAAAGTATTTACTGTTGCGCTAAGCTCATGACACCGAGGCTCAATTCAAAGAAGCATATTATATGCCAATCAAGAAATTAACTGCCCTAGAGGTATCTGACCAAGATCACCTAGTGAAATCCGACATGGTATATATCTTTGTGCGTGTTCTCTCACAAAGTCTAGGTAACGAAACTTACCCGCAAGGGATAATTAGTCCCAATAGATCTATTTACAACATTCGCGCTCACTCAACCAGTACGGTCGGTTAAAAAATTAACAGTTCATGATAGTTCGGGCATTAGTGGTCAAGTGTTCACAACATAGGCAAGCACAATAAGCAGGAAAGGCAATGTAAAGTATCTGTGTCCATATTTAAAACAAGCAATGTTTCTCACCCAATGAAAAATAGTAAAGTAGAAAATAGTAAAACGTAGGTGCTATGTACTCGCCTTAACAGCAAATGTGAAAATAATAGTTCCCAATGAAGAGAATAAATGCCTAAAGTTCCTACTTGACGAACCTAAAATACAATGAACGCATCTTAGAAAGACGAAAGTATAAAACGAACTTATACGAACCGTTTAAGTGAAGAAATGTCAGCCAGATGTTTGTGCTTTTAGCTTAATTAACATAACTGACAAAATAAAAATATAGAGTTATGTCGTTAATTTCCGGCTTAAAAACCAAAACTCACCATTTTAGCGAAGTTCTATTTTTAGGAAAAGTTTTTAGTTCGGGACGTTAATACCGTCCCCTATATTTGCTGAATCCATATTTCCTTAAATGCACTAGAGAAACCTAAACGTTTAACTTCCATGTCTACCTTGCTAATATTCACTAAACTTACTATTTTTAGTAACCTTAACGCTTTCCCTAAAATATGTTAATGACGGTTTCTAAAGTTCCTAGTAATAATTTAGGTGATACATATGTTTCGCTAGTGTTTTAAAAAAGCTCAAATCATCCGAAAGCATACCGAAAGACTCATTTTAATATTCAAAATCAGGCACAATACAGTAACTATTTTTGCCGAAAAATATTTTAAGTTTCATTTGGCTATAACTTGGCCGTTTTAAGTCCGATTTTAGTGTACAATATATGAAAATCTATCTACTCGAAACGAGCTCTCCAAAATCACCTTAATAACTCCTTACAGAAAACATTCCTAACTTCAATAACCTCAATAAAACCCTACACACAATATTTTGCATAGAAAATTTAAGAAAGTTTCCCTTGTTTAATAGACCCAATTCATTTCTTATTTGAAATTAAAACAAACACTCTAAGAACTTTAATGAGCTAATGCAAGAACAAATGAGTAAATATTAAAATGACAGTATAAATGATAGCATAAGTTTCAAAGTTAGCTTACAAAATAAAGAATAAGCTTAAGAAGTATAAGAGAAGATGATGGAAGACTTGGATCTTGAAAAACCCCAAATAATAACCAAACCCTAATTTGTAGATCTTGAAATAAACCCTTGAATCAATGAATCAAACTTGTAACCACCTTAGAAAACCTTAGAAATGAACCTAGTATGCTTGGATCTTGCAAGAAATCAAAAAATGAAGACCTAAAGAAGTGTATTGTATTGCGAAATCCCAAAAGAATGAGAGAGGAGATATAAAATTTTTGAGAGGCTATGAAATGAATGGAAGACCTAAATCTCTACAAGTGAGGTTTATATAGGAAGTAACTAGGGTTTTGGGTGACCACATGTCTAAGTAAGTAACCAACACACACCAAAGTATGTGTGTGGGTGTGTTCGGCAAAGGCAAACCATAAGGACCATAGTTTTCAAATTTTTAGGATCATGGTTCATTATCTATGTTTAAGAGCTAGTCAAACATGATCAAGGTGTGTAAGCATGCATTTGTCTTGACCTTGGATGGTTATGTATGCATGAGATAGACCTCCTTATGTGTCACTATCATATACATGCATGGGACTTTCAAAAAAAGATGCATTTGATTTAATTTCAAGACTTATGGTTGTTTTTGTTGGGTCTTGGCGTCTAAAAATGATAAGAGGGGAGGGGGCAATGAATGAAATTTTTGATGTAAAAACATCCTAATATGTCAAGTCTATATCTTAATATCATTTTTACCAAGTACATTATCCATTTAACGTACTTTTCAAAACGTTATTTCAAAACAGGCATTAAACGTAAACGTTTATATCAAAACCCTAATTATATGTAATGTATACATATAAAATGAATGTGCAAGCCTTTAAAGCATGTGTACAAGTATACAAAGCACCACATTTGAATTATATTTTCCCTCCAAGTCAATGTACAACACATTAAAGCTTAATGTATAAGTCAATAATGCAAGAAAGTCAAACTAGGTCATTTTATCCCCAAATTCATTCTAGTGTCTTTACGTCCAAGTTAGCTCCAGAAAAGCACTAATGCATGACTCTTAAAACCTAAGTATTCTAAACCTAATCTAAACCTAAAACCCTAATTTCACTTTAAACCTAAAACTAAACCCTAAACCTAAAACTAAACCCTAATCCTTAATCCTAATCCTAATCTTAACACTAAACCTTAATCCTAAACCCTAATCTATCCCTAATCCTAACCCTAATCCACATTTTAAAACCCTAAACCCTAACCCGAAATGAAATGAACCCGACACCCCTTTTCTTGCATTTTTACCCATTTTAAGCAACCAAGCACCTCAAGCAAGCATCCTAGCACCTCTATGACATCACCAAGCAGCTTACAAGCACCTCTATCACCACCCTTAAGCTCCAAGTATTGCATGGTCACCTCCTTGTCACCCCATGTTAGCCGTGACCCTCCAAGACCCCCACAACCTTCCACCTTGCTAAGCTACACCTCCATAGCCCTCAATACTCACCCTAGGCCATCCTTAGTCATCTATCTACAGCTCCTAACCCTTAGCCACCAAGAAAACTTGGCCAACAAGGGTCTTGAACCCTATAAATAGCCGAACACCCCAAACCATTCAAACACACCTCAAATTTCATCATACACATCAATGGAGTTCTAACTCAAAAAACCAAGTATTATCAACGTAAGTCCCTAAGCGTACATAAATATAGCCAAGAATCAAAGAAAAAAGAATCCCTTGAAGTTGTTACTAGCTTACAACCCAAAAACTCCACCATTTCGACCATTTTAGCTCAAGTAAGCCTAAGATCTTGTTCCATAAACTTATAATCTATATTAGAATGTTCATAATACTCTTAAGATCATATATAAACTCTTGTTTGAAGCTTTGAATCCTCAAACCCATGTGTTTTTTATTAAAACCCTAAAAATGACCCGTTTTGATTTTCTAGCTAACGAATCCTTTTTCTAAACTTTTTTTACGTTAGAACATCTTATTTTTTCTTATTCTAATAAGCTATAACCTGTAAATATCATTTGAAATCCTAAAATAAGCTTGCATGGCTTTTTGGACTTGTTTTGCAAAAGTTTCCATGCATAGGGATATATATTGTAACTATTTGAAATTATCAAGTAAAAGGGCTGAAAATGTCATTTTGTCAAAGTTATAACTATAAGGACCTGTTTTGCCAAGTTTCAAAGTTAAAGGTTAAATTATATATACTTTATATATAAAAACAAATTGTAAAAGTTTATAAACCAAGGGTATATATTGCCATTTTTGCAAACTTAAAACTATAAAATATAAGATTTTTTATATAAATTAATTAAAATATATATGAATATTATAAAAACTCGATTTTTATTAAAACCCGACACCTTTACGTTATAATCAGAAATCGACGCATTAATTCGTTATTTATTTAACTAAATTTTATCATCAACCTAACCTTTGAAGAAACTTAAAATCTTAATCGTACACGTTTCTAGGAATTTTATAGCAGGTTTATTGAGTTTTCGTTTGACGAGAAGCTGGGTTACGAATTTAAAGTGCCCTGGCTCCTCAATACGTATACAACATGGCCTCTGGATTATGATACCCCCCGAACCACGATACAATATTTCCATAATTTAATAATCAAAGATATACGTTAAACTTATGAAGTTTTTTGAAAACCTAAACCATCACACTAATACTTGACATATCACCCCAGGTGTGCATGACGAGCCATTACTTTACACTTGATATACTTTTGTCAACAAGCAATTTCTGATACTGTTTAAGTTGAGTTTATAGCCTCACTTTTAATCTTCTATTTCATAAACTCGTGAGGGGGGATACATGCTATAACCATGTATACATAGTATTTTCTAAATGTATGCTATCCCATATAATATTGCATCTGTGTCAAGACCTTTATCCAAAGACCCCACAACCATCATGGACCATGTAATCACTTACAGTGAACGCGAATATTGTAATATGCTATTTGGATTGGACGAATCCCTTTTGTTTAGCCGAATAGGTAACCAAACCCCTATAAATGAAACATCATAGTAGATGAACAATTACCTACACGGGGCCATTATCTTTATATAATATCATTATTGATATATACACTAGTTAGTTTTAGTGCCATGAGCTTAGATCACAATAATATTGATTTTCCATAATAATTGTACCTCATTGCACATTATTACCCTTAAGGGAGTATAACAACGAACCCACTCTTATTGATGAATTGTATTCACACTATTATTATATAACCTATGAAGTTCACTAACATTGTGTTGACTTTTTTAGCATGTTTGAACTCAGGTAACTGAACATTCTAAGCACGGAGTGCACGGACTTGGAGATTGGCTAAACTGTTATCATTCAAACTTTATGTTTTCAATGTAGATTTTGGTCCTCTGTTTGTAAAAACTCTAGATGAAGAAATGAGGATAACGTATCTTTAAAAACGTCTCTTATCGAGGTCGCTTTCTAAGATTAGTGACCTGTTGTACTATGAAATAATACCCATAACAAGGCTTCCGCTGCTATATATCAAAATAGAGGTGTTATAACTGGTATCAAAGCCATGGTTTAAGAAACAATGTTAAAAACCTTATCTTATATCTACTTTTCTCATCAAAGTCTCTGTCCGCTACATTTACTAGAATAGTATGGTAAAGATACATAACTACTATAACTAGTATATAAATTAACTTATGTTATTTACCGCTGGTTTATGTTAACAAGTGATTCTTCTCAGCCAACCAATCCTACTCCAATATTGAGAGAATGCTTTTTTCCTCTAAACTTTTCGGGACATGTCACAGCTTCACTCAGGAAAAAATATTCTAGCTCTTCAGATAACTTCATTTGGTGTAGGTTTTCAATAGTTTCACCAACTCTTTCCACTTTTTCATGAATGGCCCCTTATATGAAGGTCCTGCATGCATAATTCCACCACCAACTATTGTGCCTCCATCTTCAATGTTTAATCCTCAAGAATTCTTTCTTCCGGAGGAATTATTGTCACCTAAGAAACAAGGCCATAACCAATCATTCTCCTCTACTTCTGCCCTACCTCAAGAATTTGAGATGGGAGAAAGCTCTCGTAAGACAAGTCTGGAACGTCACGAGGAGCAAATTGAGGAAATCCTGAATCACCTGGATGAACTCTCTCTCGACCGCATTGAGCACATAGAAGACAAAATAGAAGGTCTTAGAAAAGGTCGGGTAATCATACAACAAGATTTCGACAATCTAGAAGCTGAACTCCAAAAGGCTCATGCTCGAATTGCTAAACTTCAAAGAAAGCAAATGGGAAATAACAACAAGATTGCTCTGGCTCGCTTCAGGATTGCTAATCTAGAACAAATCATCAAAGAAATCCAAGTCCGTCACCAAGCAGACAAGGAAAGTCTTCTGAATGCAATCTATGAACTCAAGAACAGCCAGAAATACCATCGAATACTAAATAGATACTAAGTTATCAGCTTTTAACCTAGCCACTGGATGTGTGGTATAAATAACAACCCTTACAAAGTTATAATGACAATGTCAAAATTTTGACTATGTACAAGTACAAAAGGCAAGTTGTTCATGATATATATACAATGGCAATCCTGTATACGTGACCGTTGTTGATTCATAAAAACCCGAGTATAACAATCCTAAACAACTTCTCTTATAACATCATCATCTCCGTCTCCATCGTTATACCATGATTTCTAAATAAATCATAGATACTTATTTGATATGAATTATCTATGATTATAATATCACTATTATGACAATATTTATTTTTAAACTTTAATCATTTTAAGACTTGAGATATCATTCTTATTACGTGTTATCTTGCGTTGATAGAATGCCTCCCAAATAAGTCAACATCTGAAAGCAACCAGACCATGACTTAAGGCTACCACAATAAACAAGTTGCTGATAGTGTTCGTTTCTGCAGCACAGGAGAGCACAAGCCCGCTAACAGGCAAATACTGATAAACCTACCAAAGACCAAAGCGAAAGCTCTTGTAGCAAGACCAAGTAGCTACAAAGAATTACATAAGCTAGTCAACCTTTCAACTTTAGCAGGTACGAAGCGCTATTGGTCTATCCGCTGGTTAAAAACCGAATCAATTTTACCCCTACAACTATACCGAATACTGGCAAGTAAAGTTTTTACTAGGTAACTTTAACTGAAGAAGACTTCTATCTTGGTGGAAATTCTTTTTGCTAACCTATTGGGATAGAAGAAGCTTACAAGATTACATGGGTTAAATTCAAGAAGCTTTTGATAAAGAAGTATTGTCCCCGAACTGAAGTCCAGAAGATGGAAGACAAAGTTTACCATGTGACTGTGAAGGGGAATGATCTCAATACATATGTGAGAAGATTCCAGGAATTGGAAACCTTATGTCCCACTATGGTTCCAGATTCTAAGAAAATGATGGAAGTTTTCATCAGGGGATTACCTCAAAGTATTGAAGAGAATGTTACCGCCTCTAAACCTCAAACTCTAGAGGAACCCATTAACATAGCCCAGAGGCTAATGAATCAGGTAACAAAGCACACTCCGATGCAAGTATCAAGTGATCACAAATGAAAGTTTGATGACAGAAGAACTTTCAACAACAACAACTACCGCAACGATAATAACAACAACTACCCACCAACAACCGCTACAATAATCACCAATCACAACAGAACAGAAGACACGAAACCTTTAGGGCTTATGCTGCCACCCCAACTGAAAATAATGGATATAATGGAAATCGTCCCTTGTGTAAGAAATGCATTATGCATCACATAGGACCTTGCACTGTTAAGTGTAATATTTGCAAAAAGGAGGCCATCAGACTAAGAACTGCATAAACAAAGGCCAGCTACAGAATATCCTGCGGCCAGGTAGACAGTTACTTGCCATATCCTGTGGAGAGAAAGAGCATAATGCAAATCAGAACCAAAAGCCCACCAACAACAATGATCAGGAAGAGCCTACAGCTAAGGGACAAAATGCTCAGACAAAACCCGAACGTATCACGGTATTGTTCTCTAAACCATACATGCTATGCTAAGTATTATTTGATTCTATTAGAGCCGAATAAAAAGCTTTCGTATCCATAATCTCTTGCCTCTAAGCTAAATATTCCACCCATTACAATAGATACCTTTTATGATATCGAAATGGCTGATGGAAACTTAGTAAGTATGCATTTGTCTTGACCTTGTATGGTTATGTGTGCATGAGATAGACCTCCTCATGTGTCACTATCATACACATGCACGGGACTTTTAAAAAAAAAGATGCCTTTGATTTAATTTCAAGAGGGGGAGGGGGCAATAAACAAAAATTTTGATGTTTTAATATGATATGTACGATAACTAAAGTTTACAGGAAAAGATTTTGGGTTTCCGGGTCTCCGTTTGACGTAAAATGCTAAAACCGTACGACGTACGCGAAAAACGTATAAATCGTAAACGAAAGTGAACGTGACCTACGTAACACTTTAATATGATAAAATAATGCATATAACATGTGTGGAAAACTAGAAGGGGGGTTGAATAGTTTACCACTTTTTAAATTAATGTTATGTTTGTTTATAAAAACTTAGATTCGACTTTATGTGATCTTAATATGTTCACAATATGAACAATACAAGTAAGTAAATGACAAGTAAATATAAAAGACAAGAGATAAGTGTTAGAAAGATCAAACCACAACACAAGGATTTATAGTTATTCGGTAACGAAGCACCTCTTCGCCCTACTCTACTCCCCGAACACCAAACTCGAGGGTTCTCTTCACTATGTCAACAAACTCCCTTTAGACGGAGAAAACCGTACACAACTTTGCTTACACCAATTTCCAACACTAAGAGAAATGTCGAGTTCTAATCCTAGCTAGAACCAATCTATCACAACTCTTGTATGCTAATCACACCACTTTACAACAACTCACAACTTTGCTTCACTTCATGACTTCTCTTCGCTTCACTACTTCACGCTTCACACAGACATCATCTAGCCTAGACACAACTATGATCACACCAAATCAACACTACTTACAAAGATCACCCCTATCTAACTATACTTACAATGATCACCACAATCTAACTATTATACACAACTACAATACACACCTTCAAATATACACAAAGATTTCCAAATCTAACACGAACTACACAATAATACCAACTAAACAACAACACATCTTAACTTGATGATAAGAATTATTATTCCTCTTAGCACTTAGGAATTAAGTCTTGGAATCACATTCTGGAAACAAAGCTTATGATTTAAATGACAATTAGGATTTGTTGGAGATATCAACTTAATTTAAACAGAAAGAAAGTTTGTGCAGAAGTGAGAAATCAGTGGAATAGTCTAGTATTTATAGGCAAAACTGAGTTGCTTTTTGTCCTGTGCGAGTCCCGCTTAATAGGTGCCGGTCCCCTTAATAATTAAGGGGACCGCCCTTATAATTAAGGGGCCACCAGCTCAGACGGCTCCCTTTTTGTCTTAATGGGGAGGTGTATCTCTGAACATTTCTTCTTATCCGTTTTAGTAAAAAATTGAATTCAAAATATTTATTTTGATAATTATTTTGAATAAAACATTTCCTTTAAATCTAAAATATTTTGTAAAAGTTATAAAAATGTTTGTGACATTTTTATAAAAAATGTGAGGTTGAATAAAAATTCCTTTGATCATAAAATTCATAAAGCATTTATTTATTCATACCTTTAAGTGGTTAAATTTTTGAAATAAAAATTTACTACTAATTACTTGTTTACGATTTTATTTTACATTGAGCGTTTTTATATTTTGTGATTATCAAAACGTATAGAGGTCGAACAATATTAATAACGTTTTAGGCATTATTTCTATCAACAATCTCCTCATTTTTTATGATTACAAAATTGGTATGTACTTAATTACACATACCTTTTACCTTTAAAAACGAGTCTAAATGACCAAAAACGGGCATAAAATGTCAAATATATGCTTGTTTTGCTATTTGTGTTGTGCAGGTAACGAATATTCAGAAAAAGAACAAAAACGAAGCAAAACCGACAAAACCGAGCACGGGAATGGAAAGAGCGTGAAAAGTCAAAAAGTCAACCAAGTCAAAATCAAAAGTTAACCCCGAGCACGGAATTGGAAAGAACGTGAAAAACCGAAGCCGATGATATATTTATCATAAATGGGCCAACCCGCACCCATTAAGCTTATTGTACAAATCTTATATGATTAAAAAGCCCAAAGTCCTAAATCCATTTCCCAAATCCAAAACCTTTAATCCTGGCCCAATCTAGAAACCTGAGGCCCAATTACACACCCAACAACCGTTAGCCCTACACCCCTAAACTGTTTACACAGTTAGTCCTTAAGGACTGACACATTTAGCCCCTAAACCATTTTTACCTTTACACCCGTGGTCCTTTTCCCTAACCCAGTTAACTTTACACCCCTTATA
>BQNB010151401.1:0-12618 GCA_026074375.1 Tanacetum coccineum
TCGATTACTAAAACCAAATGTGCACTATTAAGTCTAGAGCCAAAAGAGATCATCCATAAATCTTATTAGGACACTTATCCAAAATATGTTTGTTGCTCACAGAATGTGAAAACAAGTAATAACTTAAGAGTCCTACGCATTATCCTCGTGATTTTGCCAAAACATCCGAGTGATACTTAAGTATTCACAGTAAAGATGGAAATCCTGCTTGAGCAAACATCAAACAAGCTCTTGGTAGGTGACTTGTGAGATCCTACCAGGATCGAACTTATGATACTGGATATCAATTCGGTCCAGCTTATGCATTGACGAATGAATTTTGAAAAGATTAAAACTGTTGGTGTGTCATAAAAATGGTTTGCATCTTGACACACCGAATGATTTTCCTAAATAAAATTTCAATCTTATGTCCATGGGAAGCTTCACAAGGGTATCTGGACATAGGAAAGCTGAACACGAATTGACGGTTTAATCAGGAAGATAGTAACTTACCGGTTCACTCTTACCGTGTTGTCTGCTTTGAGACGCTTCGGTAATGAGAATGACTAGTGTAGCTGCGAAACCCTGTCAAGGAGATTGTTAGGAATTCTACCTGATCACAGGAAGTATTTATACTGAACAACAAGGAACCATGGTTGTTACAATCGTATTCGACGAAGTGACAAAGCCACTTTTGTCCATATATGTTGTTTATCACTAACCCATTTACGTAGATTTCTTGACGGTGGTAGCAGTTTCCCGATGACGAGTCGAAGCCAATACCACATGCACATACTCAACCGACATATATAAAGATATCATGAAAGCTCAAGTACATGTTTCAAGACTTCTGCTACTCTGATACCGAACGTCTTTCTCGAAGTGACGAAGTGTTATAGTTAAAGACTTTCAAGAAAGATGTCTTATTCAAGCTTTCAAGACCAAGTATGAGCATGTCGGTCCATATATCACAAGTGCACAAGACGGCGACAAGATCACAAGATGATGATAAGAGATTATGCTTGGTTGATGATCTCAAAGAAGTTCAAGTTCACATTTAAGTCTCAAGCCTTAATATCACACGGGAAGATACGGAGCCTGTCATAGCCTAAAGTCAAAGATCACTATTGCATATTCACAAGATGAAGTCAATAAACAAATCTGCGAGCAAAAGACCGAAGACAGCTTAGTTTGATAGGTTTAAGTTTTTGATAAAATTGAGTGAGCTCCTTAGGGAGACTAGTTAGGTCGGATAGAAAAAAAGTTTCAGTCACTTCCATTATATAGTTTGATGCGTTTTTTTTGGTAAAAGGGGATACACCCGGTATAAATATATTAATCACAATAAAACAATGAAGTACATTGGAATGTGGCAGACATACCAATTACTCAAGGTTTACTAAGCTTGAACTTCTAATGGCTAAAGAGAAACCACCACTCGGTAATAGATCTCTATGACATCGTAATGACACCAATGAAAAACCCACTAACTAAACAAAGACTTAAACAATACAATGTCAAGGAACACTAATTTAATAGTCTCGGCAGTTCCACCACACGACCAAAACTCCAACCAGCCTGTCTTTTAATAAGAAAAGAGAGAAGCTTAAGTGACGGCCGGACTGTAACATCAATGAGTTGAGCTGAATTCTGTTTCTGATTCGAAAAAGGTCTTGCATTACGCTCCTGCCAAATGTAATATACTCTACGCGCCGCGAAAACATAGCTTAGCAATAAACACTCTTACACGATTTTTGTTAGCACTAAGGTTAAGATAATCAATCATCTCCTTATACCCTCTTCACATTTGAAAAGGCCCGCAAGCCCATTCATTGATTCCAGACTTGTGAAGAAAAAACCGCATTCAAAAAATAGATGACTTTGAGAGTCATGGCTGACGCTTTCGAAATAACGTGAACAACGATTGCATAAGAGAGCAATTAACGTCCCGCAATGTTGGATGCATTTGTCTTGGGTTATTCAATCTGCCGTGAATAAACAACCCAAAGCAGAAACAAAAACCTTGGAACACAATTAGCAAACCAAACCACATCATGCCAAGGAACACCCTCTAAATGGGGACGAATGCAATTCCAAACATTAGAAACCAAAAAAAGGCATAACCAAACCTGCATTAGAACGCCATTCCAGCTCATCACACGAGCTAGAAATAAGAGGCGGATTAATCAAAACCAATATGGGGTATTTTAAAAACCACTCTTGAGGCCAGCCCCACGTACCATTGACAATGAGCTCGTTCACCTTAATAGACATGTCAAAGCCAGCTCTAAATATATCACGAGTAGTAACAATCTTTGAAAGAGGGCCAACATTCCACCATGTATCAAACCATGCGGAAGCCATAAGCCCATCTCCAATTCGACACCAATCAAATTCCTTGATAAGAGGACGTAGTTGAAGGACCTTACGCCACCCCCATGTCAAATTACCTCGACAAGGCACATCCCAAAAACTACGATCTTTTAACTTATAGGTATGGATCCATTTTACCCACAACGAATCCTTAAGAGAAATAAGATTCCATATATGCGACACCATGAGTGCCTTGTTAAAAAAATCAAGCCTTCTAATACCAAGACCACCCTCAATACGCAGACGACAAACTAAATCCCAAGAAACCTTAGCTCTTCCTCTCTTCATCAGCCCTTGACACCATAGAAAACCCCTCATAAGCTGCTCTACATCAAGCAAAATACGATACAGTAGAATGAACATCGACGCCCAATAAATATGCATGGAACCAAGAACCGATCGAATCAATTGTAACCTACCTGCAGCCGAGAGAGATTTATTCTTCCAATCGTTAATACAACCACGGACCTTCTTCAAATGGGATGACACGTAAAATAGCAATCTTAACCTGGTTAAGCACGTTACAAAAATAAGCCATACTTTTCGGGAGACTAGGAGTTAACCCAGAAGCACGTTTAAAGTCCTCTAAAGAATCCATAATCACCTTGGCAGAATGGACATCACCATGAGCAAATAAGAAAAGATCATCCACAAAACACAAATTAATCAACTCCAATTTAGAACAATAGCGATGATAGGTGAACATCTCAGAATCCCTAACTCTCCGCTGAAGCATAAGAGTAAGCACTTCCATAATAAGAGTAAACAAGTAAGGAGACATAGGATCACCTTGACGAAGACCTCGTTTACCCTTAAAATAACCATGGAGCCTACCATTAATACATATAGAAAAAGAAGTGGACGTGACACACTCCATAATCCAAGCAACCATACGATGATGAAATCCAAAAGCACCAAGAATAAGCTTCAAAAAATCCCAATCAACTGTATCATAAGCCTTTTGAATGTCAACCTTAAATGCACATCTAGGAGCTCCACGATCCAAGTGATAATTATGCATTAATTCTTGCGTAAGTAAAATATTATTCGATATTCTCTTACCCGGAATGAACGCCGACTGGTTAGGGCTGATTAGAGTATTTAAACTCCCCTTGATGCGATTCGATATAATCTTGCTAATACATTTAAAGAGCACATTGCAACAAGAGATCGGACGATAATCATTAACCCGATTAGGAGTGTGAACCTTAGGAATTAGAGCAATTATAGTATGATTTAATTCTTTTAGCAGCTTACCATTCTGAAAGAACTCTTGAACAACCCTAGTAACATCATTTGCAACAACATCCCACGCCTCTTTAAAAAACACAGCCGTGTAGCCATCGGGCCTCGAAGACTTATCATTCCCCATTGAGAACATAGCCTTCTTCACCTCATTCACCGAAACAATCCGTACCATATGCCATGCAGTTTCATTATCCAAAACATTTGGAAAAAGTCCATCTGTGTTAAAGACACCAACATGATCAGTGTGACCAAGTAAAGCCTCATAATGTTTCACAAAACCATCCGCAACCTGATCATTAGAGAGAAGAGTCCCATTAGAATCCAAAACAGCCTCAATACGATTCCTACTAACACGACTTTTAACCGCTTTGTGGAAGTATGTAGTATTGGAATCCCCAAGCTTTAACCATTCGATCTTAGCTTTTTGTTTTAGAAATCGTTCCTCCATAAGTAAAGCATCATTGAAAGCATTCACATAAGCCGCCTCCTCCGTCCAAAGTTCACAATTGAAAGGATCAGCATCCAAAGCAATTTGGACTTTATCAAGCTCAACCCGTAGCTTCTTGACATTTTCATGCAAATTGCCATGCACGTACAACAATTTACGAAGAGGCTTCTTTAGCAATTTCAATTTCTGGACCACTTGAAACATATAAAACCCGCTGACCTGCGTAGACCATCCTTCTTGTACAACATTCTTAAAAGAATCATTATGGACAATCAAATTAGTAAATTTAAAAGGCCTTTGTTCAATCTTAGCAAGAAGAGGAATTTTAAGAATAGCAGGGGCATGATCCAAAATCCTATAGGGCTAAAAAATTGCATGAGCACCCATAAACGTATCATTGAATTCCAGGTTTGCCATAATACGATCAATCTTCTTTAGAATCCCATCATTCCCTTTCGGCTTTTGATTCCAGGTAAATTGAAGACCCGTTCTCACCACATCCATAACTTCAAATTCCTCAACACACTCCTTGAATTCACGCATAGAAATGTCAACCCGAGAAGAACCCGCCGTGCTCTCTTCTAAATAAAGAGCCGTATTAAAATCACCAAGAATACACCATGGACGATTCCAAACATAATTCTTATGCAAACACAGGTTCTCCCATAAGCTACGTCTATGCGTATAACGATTGTGAGCATAAATTAAAGAACATAACATCTCCTTCTTTTCTAATTTAATCCACATACGAACATGCATTGCTTGGTCAGTTTGGTCAATTACTGTAACATCTGCCAGATTGGAGTCCCAACCAAGAATAATGCGCGTCCCTTTGAAACACCAATTACCATTCGACGTCCAATTCCAATGATGAAAGACACTTGTACATAACCGCTCTAACCGAGAGCTAGCCACATGAGATTGAAGAACAGCAAATAAAGACAAATTATTCTCGTGAATAACATGGCGAACCTCACTTTGTTTCGGGGAAAGGTTCAAACCCCGAATATTCCAAGAGGCCATATTAAACATCAGGAACCATACTTTTGGGAGTGCTTTCCCCCTCCGTAACTTTGCTAATATTCGGATACGTTTCAAGATCAATAACCTGATCAACCTCTTCGCTATCGCTCTCATTGATGACATTTAGAGATTGCTTGGCATGAAGCCAATTGGTCTCATCACTCATCCCATTCGTCTCATCATTCATCAGAGCCTCAAAAGAATTCTTCATAACCACTTCTTTATCCTGCCGCGGTTTAAGGCTATCATTTATCGTATCTTTATTCTCATCATCCTTTGAAGTCTCCCCTTTTTCCACATGACGATAGTAATAGCTTGGCACTGGTTTAGTTAGCCTCACACCACCACTCTATTTAGATTTGTTAGAACTCTTAGCATTCTTCTTCTTTTTAACATCAACAAAACAATCTTTGTCCTCCTGAGTTGTAATTGCCTCCTCAGGTTTTTTTGGGCATTGATCATCACTATGATAAAAAATACAGCAAGTACTACATCTCGGGGGTGTCCACTCATATTCAACTTCAACCTTCTCTAAGGAATGTCCCGAACCATCAAGAAACGGAATGGCAACAACAACTGATTCAGGTAAGGCCTTATCAGCCGACACTTGAATAAGAGCTCTAGCATAATCACTTTTACCCCAAGGATTAATACACATATTACATGTATAAGAATCCAACATAATAGGTCGCCCCAATTGGGAAGTTATTAAACTCAGACCAATTTCCAAATAAGCTACAACCGGCACATGATGCAATTTTACCCAAATAGGAACCATCTTGATCTCGTCTTTCTTCACTTGTGCATTAGGCGTCTAGATGTTAAGAATCAAGGGAACCGATCGAATTAACCACTGTCCATTTTCAATCACTCTTTCCATACCATCACGTGTAGAGAATTTAAAAAAGAAGAAACCATTCTTGTTCATAACACGTTCCAATCCATACTTAATCCACGTATTCTTCACGTAATTCTCCACAAGTGGGAACGTAAGGCGCTTACCCACAAAATACCCATAAAGAGTATTATCAAAACAAGCACTTACCTCCTTCACAGCCTATAAAGGGATAGCAACAGCCGCCCCTTGAACTTGTTTGTTATTATGCAATTCAGTCACTTTCACCACTTTCTTGGCTGTTTTTTTGTAGAACAGAAACAAGCGAACCCCCATTAGCCTCACTACTTGCCAATTGAGTACCCACCTGCTCGACATTCACATCAGAGCTCAGTTTAGTAATGAAATCATCAAAATTAGAAGCCAATGCTTTTGTAACAATAGCCGGATCCTCCTTCTCCATCTCTCACAAACCCACGAACAAATAATAAAACCAGAAAACCAACAGCTAGGGCAGAAAAACAAAACGAATGGTTTCAACAGTTATAAGCGCAACACCACTAACCACCAACCATTGTAGACAGATATTTCAATAAGGTATATAAAGTGAATTTTCAAATCCTAAATAATGGTGCAGAACACAAGGCGGTTTCAAATCAGGAGACACAAACCCTAAAAATCCCTCGACAAAATAAAAAACAATTAACAGTTTACGATCATAGATCCAAACATATAATTGAGTGTTATAACGTCTAAAGATCAATCAAGAATGGAAACACTGTTTAGAAAACGCTTGGATCAGATTAACACGCAAGAAACCCTAATCAACAAGACTAAATCCTATAGATCCAAGGAAAAGGCGTTATCAAGTAAATTCACAAGGATGGTAGTAATTTAGCAGATGAAAATAGGAATCAGATGGGGGTTATTAATCACCATGGAGAGAATGTAGTTTAGGGTTTTTTTAACGTTTGATAGCTCGTAAAGTAATATTTGGAAACTAGATAAGCTAGCTTAGGAAAAGCCCATGGAAAGCCCATGGCCTAAGCCCATTGGCCAGCCATATCTCTTTGTACAAATATCCTCTCTACACATGGAGAGGGTGTTGGTTGGTTGTTTTTCTCATAATCTAAGTGTGTATTTTCTCTTACTAAAAGCATCCTCCCAACCTCTCTCTCTTTCTCTAGATTTCTTCATAGTTCTTTGGTTTGTTATTGATTACTAAGTATCCTACATCGTTAATAATAAGCCCATGATTGTACAAAGCTAGGATCCTGAGGTTAATATAAAGAAAAGAGAAGCAGATGTTTTACCAATTTGGGTTAAAATGCTAAATATTCCAATGGAGTCTTGGACTTAAAAAGGTATAAGTACTCTAGCTAGTAGTCCAGGAAGACATATCATAATGGATTCCATTACTACAAAGAGTTTCCACCAAGGCATCGAGAGGTTTGGCTATGCTAGAGTTCTAGTTGAGATGAATGCAAATAAAGGATGTCAGGATAAAATTGAGATACATTATATTGATAAGGAGAAAATTAAACAAAGGACTAGAACTGTTTAAGTGAAATACCCTTGGAAACCTATCAGTTGTAACCACTGTAAAGTGTTTGGGCATAGTTTATTACAATGTTCAGTGAGACCACAAACTGAAGCTGAAATAAAAGCAAAGACTGCAGGAAGAACAAATGAAGTTGACAAAGATGGATTTGTGAATGTTAAAGAAAAGAAAAATGTGAATAATGATGGTAACATTGAAGTTGACAAAGATGGATTTGTGAATGTTAAAGCACAGAAAAATGTGAATAATGGTGGTAACATTGGGAGGAAAATGTCTGCTAAAATTAAATACCAGCGTGTGAATAAAGAAAAACCTGCAGAAGTACAAGATAAAGGTAATGATCAGGGGAGAAAGCTGGGCAAAAATGTTGCAACTAATGATGATACTGGTGGAAGTTCAAGCCATATTAAGGAAAATCATAAGGCAAAGGACAATGGTGAAGGCACTAGTAGGATGTGGAACATAAGTAAAGATAATTTGGAATCTTTGAAAAAAGTTCAAATAAATATGTTGTATTACATCAAGAATATGAAGATGAGTTTCCAACCCTAATTTCACCTCAGAAACAGAATGTGGTAGATAACTTCATTAAGATGCAAAAGACGATCAATGATAAAGAATGTGTAGATTAGAGTCCTAGAATGAAATAGTACAATAAGGCTAAATGGAAAAAGGAATGTTGGATAAAATGCAGTGCAAGAGGATGTATTTGATGACTATTCTAGTATTGCAAAATTCCTAACAAGTAATGAAGTCATGAGATCTGGTAAGAATGTTTTAAGAGATGAGATGGAGGATCGGTTGTTCAATATCTAATTTGATATGGATTGCAAAATAGCTGTGTGGAATGTGAGGGGGTTGGGTAAGAAAACCAGACAAAAAGAGGTAAAACAGTGTATCGGGAATGAAAAATTTAATGTTTGTGCAATTGGTGAGACTCATATCAAAGAAGATAAAATTAGTGATGTGAGTGGAAAAATATTTAGGAATTAGCTATGGGAGTCTAATTCTAAGTGGAGTCCAAGAGGATGCAAAATTTGTTAGGATGGGATTAAAATATCATGAAGGCAATGGTTGTTCATTGCATAGGTCAAACCATGTTATGCCTGATTGAAGACATTAATTCTAAAATAATGATGTTTTAAACTTTCATTTATGCTTACAATGACGGAAGAGACAGAAGGAAGTTATGAAATCATCTTAAATCATATAAGCAAGTCACAAATAAAGAGAGTTGGTGCATTATGGGTGATTTCAATGTTGTTTTGAAGAATGATGAGCACAGTGAAGGAATGTCCTTTGCTAATCTGGATATTTAGGAATTTCAAGATTATGTCTAAGACATTGAAGTGGAAGACATCAATAAGGTAGGATTTCATATCACATGGACAAAGAGCCTAAAGAATCATAACTCTACAATCATGAAGAAGCTAGATAGAGTCATGGGCAATGGTAAAGTTATTAGTATATTTCCACATGTTCAGACATGTTTTCTTGCTTATTTGGTGTTTGATCATGGTCAAGCTATTTTTATAATACCTCATAGGCTTAAGAAGAAGAACAAATCATTTAGATTCTCAAATTATCTTACTGATAAAAAAGAATTTATACCCATAGTTAAAAAGAAGTGGGAAAAAGAAGTTTTAGGATACAACTTGTATATTCTGGTTAAGAAATTGAACGTATTAAAACAAGCCCTAAAAAAGATTTGATGGAAGGATGGAACTTTATCCAATCATGTCAAAAAGATGGGTGGTAAATTAAAAGACATTCAAGCTAAAGTTGATGCAGATGTTCACAACTTTAAGCTAAGAAAATAGACCACTTTAGTGTTAGAAGAGTATAATGAAGCAGTGCTCAATGAAGAAAGATTTATAAATTAACTTGCTAAAGTGGAATGGCTAAAAGAAGGGGATAAAACTCTGCCTATTTCCATCAAATTATGAAAGGAAAAAGGTATAGAAGCAACATTGATAATTTTTGTGATGAGAATGGAAATAGATTTATGGGTGAAGAAGTTTCTCCATAACTTGTTAAACATTTCCAAAGATTTCTTGCTGTTAGCTCTATTACCCAAAGTATTCAAGATGCCAATGAGCTGTTCATTAACAAAGTGAATCAAGATGAAGCTGAATTAATGTGAATAAATGTGACTGCGGAAGAAAATTTGAATGCTTGAAAGAGTATTGACAATAACAAAGCACCATGTCTTGATGGTTACACCTCCGAATTCTTCAAAGATGCCTGGATGTGGTAGGGAAAGATGTATGTGATGCAGTCTTGGAATTCTTTCATACACGAAAACTACTAGGAAAATTGAATGCAACAATCATCTCTTTAGTGCCAAAAATTAAAACTCCTACAAAAGTCTCTGAATATAGACCTATTTCCTATTGCAATGTAGTGTACAAGATTATTAGTAAGATTCTTACTAATATATTAAAGAATGTGCTCTGCAGAGTTGTATCTCCCAACCAAAGTGCTTTTATACTTGGGAGGAGCATCACTATTAACATACTACTTACTCAGGAACTTTTAAAGGGCTTTGGATCTAAGTAAGGAAAAAGGAGGTGTGCATTCAAGATAGACATAATGAAGGCCTATGATACAGTTAGCTAGAATTTCTTAGAAGATGTATTGGTTGGATTTGGTTTCCCTAAAAAATTGTAAGATGGGTGATGACTTAGGTTAGAACTGCTGCATTTTCCATATCTTTTAATAGAGAGAGTTTTAGATATGTTAAAGGGGAAGGGGTCTCAGACAAGGCGACCGAATTTCACCTAATCTATTCACAATAATCATGGAAATGTTTCATCTAATTATGCAAAGGAAGATTAATCAAAATGGCCAGTTTATATATCATGAGAAATGTGAGGAGTTAAATATTATAAACTTATGCTTTGCAGATGATCTTTTAGTTTTATGAAATGGTGATATAAATTTTATGAATGCTATAAAGCAAGCTTTGGAAGATTTTAGTGAAGTATCTGGGCTTAAGCCGGGTAAAAGCACTATATTTTGCAACAATGTTGAAGATGATCTAAGGTTGAAATACTTAGCATTGTCCCATTCAATGTTGGAAAATTAGTAGTGAGATATCTAGGAGTCCCTTTAGTAACAAGAAGATTGAATATCTATGCTTGTAAAAGCCTGGTTGAGAAGATAAATGGCTGGAAAACAAGTTCCTTTTGTATGCTGGTAGAATGCAAATGACTGCCTAAATATAATCTATTATGCAGACATATAAGGCATCTGTGTTTTTTCTGCCTAAGACCATAACTAAAGATATTGATAGTCTTCTTAAGAGTTTCCTTTGGAGTCAAGGAGAAAAGGTTTAGGGCAAGGTAAAGATCTCTTTGAAGAATGTATGTAAGCCTAAAAAATGTGGTGGTCTGGGATTCAAACCTTTAGTCAAATGCAACAGTGTTCTAATGATCAAGAACCTATGGAATGTAGCAAGTAAGAAGGATTCACTATGGGTGAAATGAATAAGTTTAAATAGACTAAAAGGAAAGTCTATTTGGGAAATTCAGTTGATGATAATGCAAACTAAGGATGGAGGAAATTAATGGAGTTAAAGGAGAGTGTGAGGTACATGTAAAGTGTTATTTAGGAAGTGGTGAAAATACTAATATGTGGCATGATAATTGGGATGAGATTGGCCCATTGTCAAAATTTGTTACAAGAATACATGTTTCTAATACTGGTTTTATAATTGTATTATGGCAACTATGGTCATTAATGGTGTTAGTGCAAATATTACGATATTTAAACTAAACAAGTCCTTTGGTTTTAATAATGACAAACAAGTAACTTGTAATACATAACGTAAAAAAGTGCAAGTTACGCGTGACCACAACTCATCAACGTATACATTCATCAACACCTCTCGACGTCTCGAGTCTACTCATGCTTCAACAAAAGGTACGAATATGTTTGTTATGTTACATTATGATCAACCCATTTAACAAACCATTTAGAATGTTTAAAATAACTTTTAGAGTCATTAAGTATTATTTTTGAATCTACACACACACGGATCTACCATAACACACGAATCCACCATAACTGGATCTGTGGATCTTTGACGGCCAAGATTTGGGTTTTCTATAAATACCACCCATTTGCTTATCTCTTGACTAACTCTTTTCACAACCTTTCTCCTACATTATTACACACATTTAAGGATCATTATAATCAAGTTTTTTCAATGTAAAAACATAATTAATCATGACATCAAAACCCCAATAACCCTTGATCATAATGCTTCTAACTTTCATTTGTTGTAAGCATGGTTTTACATGATCCTCCATTCAAGCAAGCTTAGAGATCTTGCCATCATCATCCACCACATACCTACATATATGAAGATCTATTACAACAAGCCAAGAGACTTGTCATCTTCATCAATAACATCATGCTTAGTGATCTTGATGTTTTAGATTAGGCTTTTACATCCAATTGACAATTATGTCTTGGATAATCATTATACAAAAAAACTTGATGTTAGGTAGTTTATGTGTTTAGGCCATAAACATAACGGGTTTTGTTGTACCTGAAGAAGGACCCAGTATTTAGCTTAGTACCTGATCAAGTGTAAGCGACGTTAGGTTGGTTCTACCTCGAAGTAGAACTCGGTATTTAACTTAGTACCAGATAAAGTGTAAGTGACGTTGTGTGGTTTTCTCTGCCTTAAAGGAGCTTATTGATTTAGTGAAGTAACTCTCGAGTTGGTTACTCGAGGAGTGGAGTAGGGCGAAGAGGAGCTTCATAGCCGAACCACTATAAATCTCATTTCCGGTTTGCACTTTCTTTTACGTATCCCATTAAATTTATATTTGCCTTCATCGCTTTATATTTATGATTGCATTGCATCTATGTTTGTGTTGTATATTGTGTTGTGATGATATGCTTTGTTTGATGTTATTTAGTATATTTGTTGTAGTATAAACTTGATTGGTTGCTTGATATAAAAGTCTTAAGTTTATAAAGGAAAGGTATTCACCCCCCCTCTACGATTCTACAATTGGTATTAGAGCTTGGTCGCTCTAGTTTTCAAAACAAATAGTTTTAAAACACTAGTACAAAAAGTGGATTTGGTCACACATGGGCAAAATGGAACGGCCACACATTCACATATTTATGTGACCA
>BQNB010151402.1:0-15905 GCA_026074375.1 Tanacetum coccineum
AACCATTTGAAAGACTGCGACAAGAAGCTACATATAAACAGCCACAATTCCACAAACCATGTGGAACTTGTTTTTTGAAGGGTGACGGATTAGCATACACACCCCCACCCAATCAAATAACCGAATAGGTAACAAGGTGAAGAGCAAAAACATTTATATATAATGGTGCATAACCTACACAAAAGAAACCTGATAATCATGAAACTTCACAATAAGGAATCAATAATCACCGATTGATCGTCAAGAAACAAGGCATGCTGAAGTTGACAAAGTAGGAACATTACCTGAACTTGGCAAAGAAGGTTCACATACCAAAAGATGGTCGAACAAAGCAGACCTATAATCTTTTGCATTGCTATTCGACTTGTTTTGCACGTTAAGCGCACAACTGGCAAGGTAACTGAATCACGAGTCTCATCATAGATGGCCATTCAGCCATCTAACTCTAATGACCCAATATATTAAGTATAAAACAAAATAAAAAATAAAAACAGAGATTTAACCAGGTAACGAAAAATCCATTAGATTTAAAATATCTAGGAAGATTTAAAGTAAAATAACCATTCCTGCAACAAAGCAAAAATGATTTGGTTTACTTTAATACGAGTTCAAAACAAAACTAGAAAAAAATGCAGATACTTCTGAATCCAACACCCAAAACACTCAACAAGCGCTCACTTGATCTTCTTCTTGGGCCTCAACTGCAATACAAATAAACATGAATCAAGTTAACCCATGTAGCATAACAAGACATAAAGATAGAAATTTTTTTTTATCCAAAATAATATATAGGTGTTTGGATTTGTGTTTATGAACTAGTTATTCGCCACCAGTTGTAATGATTAGCTTAAAGTGTTGATGGTTAAACGAGTCCCTGGCTACTTCAGATTAGGGGTGTTAACAAGCTGAGCTGCTCGTTGGCAGCTCAAGCTCGAGCCTTCTACTAAAGCTCGTTATAAACAATCTCGAGTTGATTAGGCTTGCGAGCCGAAACAAGCTTTTATACCTACGTAATATTCATATTAGTAATTAAAGTATAATTAAATTTGAAAAATATTTTGTGCATTTTTACTGCACACAACTTATGTACAGCAAATGCACTTATTACAAAAGATGTTTCATTTTATACCACATGGTACAATGGTTTTTAAGCATTTTATGCATGTTTTAGATCAATTATGCCCCTTAAATATATACAACCTTGTAAAAAGACAAGTTTATATATGAACCTGGTTGCTGTGGCCACACTTCTTCTTCCTGCAGTTAACTGCCCTTGGGTGAAGGCGAGCATAGCACCTGCAATTTACAAATAATGAAAGTGATTATTGTAGACTAAATTCACTCAAAAAAAAACAACAATCTTAAGTTATTGCAATTGATAAAATTCACATAATGAAAGAAATGAATGAACCCATATGCATTTTTGTAACTGAACTCAAAGAGACAAATATCATTATCACAATATATAAGTAAGTGCGGGTAACTATAACGAAAAAAGCAACTTACTTGCGGCAAATAGTCTTGTCTTGATTGTACTTCCTAGCCAATGCCATCAACGAAGGTTCAATGATCCCTCCCCTTAGCCTCAACACCAAATGCAGAGTTGATTCTGAACCATAAACACATGATCAAAATCAGTCTTGAAAACTAATAAACATCATTGCAATCAATAATCTGTACCCTTAATTTATTAAAATATCACATTTCATCTGACATTTCGTGCACTCTATCACGCATCATTCTAAGACCAAGCTATACATCTACTCTCACTATAGGTGGCGATTTAAAATACGTTATTGGTCAAGTTGTTTATTTTAGGATAGTCTTGTTGCCTTGTTGGGTCTTACTAAATAGTGAAAATGAGTATAACTAGGTATGCTATGCAGTTAATCTCGGCGAGATCTCGGCGAGATCTCGTCGAGATCTCGGATCTCGGGGTAAAAAAAAATCTCGGTTCAAAATCTCGGATCAAAATCTCGGAAACGAGATTCTCGGCGATATTTAGCGAGAAATCGGCGAGATTTTGATCTCGGCGAGATTTTGATAGTGAAAATCTCGTTTTTTTGACTTTTTTTGTTGACTTTTTTTTTTCTGCCAGCCCAATAACTTTTCCAGCCCACTTTTATTACTCACAGTCCAACTGTGATTTAAACCTACTTATCTTTATCTTTTCCAGCCACCATTCTTCAACCAAACACAACATTAAACCTGGTAAGAATTAAGAACACATTAATATATTATTATTTATATATATAATATTCTAAATAATATAAAAAACCGAGATCTCACCGAGATCTCACCGAGATAATCGAAATCTCGGATCTCGGACCTCGAACGAGATTCGAAATCAGACCGAGATAACTGCATAGTCTGATGTAAACTGCACAATTGTATTAACAATTTTGGTTATAGTGGGGGTCAATAAAAAATGTGAAACTTTTTTCACTTTCTAATTTTCTTCTTTTAATTAAGTTTTTACTTAATCGAATGAGTACCGAATTAGGCCTGAAACCCGCTACAACCGTGACCCAACCAAACCCGCTCATTTTGCCACCTCTAACTTAGATATAACAAAAACTATCATTACCACATAAACATTTTCAATAATCAAACAGCTTTTCAACCACTTAATTTCAATAATCATGTCCAAAAAAAGTCTCATGAACACCCAACCACAATTTTTTAATCACAATTCACAAAAAAACATAAGTTCAAAACAACCATAACTAAAAAAATTAAAAAAAAAGAAAGAAAGAAATGAAACCTTTCTGGATGTTATAATCAGCAAGAGTCCTTCCATCTTCAAGCTGTTTTCCAGCAAAGATCAAATATAACTAAAAAAATAAATAAAAAGTAGAATAAAGAAAGGGAAAAGAAAAGAAATGAAATAAATGATACATTTTGCTGGTGTTTTTGTTATAATCAGCCATAAAGAAGCACCAAAGTGAAGGAGGGTTCACCTTCCATTTCTTCAAGATGTGTTTTTCCAAATGCAAAGTTCAAATAACTGCTGGATCTGGTTGAGGAAGGAACTTCACTTACTTGGTATTGTGAAATTATTTGCACTTTTCACATTCTTGGTCAATAGTATCAACCCTGCTACCTGCTTTTTCAATTCATGGGGTTATGGTTTTTTCCATGTTAGGGTTTTTCACGATTAATATCTTGACATTTTCGCTTCTGTGTGTTTATGGTTTTACAAGGATAAGTTGTTTCGTGTTTTTATAGGTGGTTTTTTTTGGTTGTGGGGATCAGGGGTTATTGTTTACGGGAAATGTTTGCTTTGGGGCGTGGTATGTTGTTTTGTTGGTCTGGAACTTTAGATTAGGTTTGTTTTTATTGGGCCCTTATCCTCCTTCTTAAGTTTTTGAAATAAGGCTGGATTAGGTACTTAGACTCGGTGTCTGAGCGAGAGTATTTATTAAAACTCCAATAAGTGAATTTGTCATTGCGCACTATAGCTTTTAGTGACTTTTGAAACACTTTTTTGCTATGCTGCTTACGGTGAGGAAACTCAATTTTAGGTTATGTTTGGATGTGGTGGGCCCTCTATCATTTTATACATTGATATTAAATTAGTTGTGGAGTGGGTGTTGTTTGGTATTTAGTGGGGGTAGTTTTTTTGGGGTTATATCTATATTATTAATTCTAATTTCTATAGTATTATATAAGCATTTATAATGTCGAGGACCTAATTAAAAATTATGATAAGCCATAGGTTTGTTTATTGGGCTTATCCTCCTACAAATTTTGAATAAGGCTGGATGGTACATAAGACTCGTGCGCGAGTCTTTATCCCACCTCCAAAAGTGACTTTGTCATTGGCCAATAGCTTAGTGACTTTGAACCCTTTTTCATGTGCTTACGGTGAGAAACTCACTTTAGGTTAGTTTGTATTTGGTGGGCCCTCTCTCATTTTATACAATGTATTTAATTAGTTGTGAGTGGGTGTGGTATTTAGTGGGGGTATATCTATATCTATACTTCTATATCTATACTATTATATAAAGCATTTATAATGTGGGACCCATTAAAAATTAAGATAAGGAGGTGCAATCTTGATCATCCATCTCATTTTTGGGAATCACATCAAAAAGTGACATGTGTCACCTTTTGATTAAAAAATCACCTTTATTTTCAAATTGAAATATCTTTTTATCAATTTAATTTTATTATGATCTAATTTCACCATATTTTTTAAAATTTTGTGCTCTTTAATTCAACATACATTTTGTTATATTTTATAATTTTTTTGTTTTTTACATTTTTAGTAGGTTTATTTTATGTTGATTTATATTTTTTACAACTTTAACCTTAATTAAATATAAACTTGATACGTTAAAACTATATACTTTCGGAGAGTGTGTTGTCTCTTTACATGCGAGAATGATGATGTTAATATGGTGTTGCGGGAAAGCTACGGGAAACCCAAACGAACACATACAACGAACACATACATTTAAAGTGTTGTGAAACGAAATTACTAAGCGGGTAGGAAATTGCGTAAAGAGTTGAGTTAGTAAATTTTTTATTACCGCCGCTATGCGCGAGTAACCAACTAGTTTTATATAAAGTGGGTATTTTAATGTAAGGTGAGTTTTAGTGGTAAGGTGAGTTTTTATTACGGTTGAAAGGTGAGTTGAGGTGAGTTTTAAAGTTTGAGAGAGAAAGTTGATGTGTCGCTGACGTGTCAGGTGGGTTTTCACCCCTTATACCATCCAGCCTAAGTTATAAAATATCTTTTGTTTGAACTTACGGTTAATAAAAAGACAGATGTTCGTGACAATCATAAAAGTATTTGAAAAAAAATAAACAAAGTTAATTTCATGTATCACCCTATTTTCATGATTAATTTAATATATATCTAAAGTGTAAATATTGAATACATAACGTATAATGTTTTTAATGCATATTTGATTATATATGAAAAATTTCCAACTAAAAGAAGGGGAGATATGAAATTGCCCCAATCAAAAATTTCTAAAAATATTCACGAAGAGTTTCATAGCATAAGAGACGTTGGTGGATAAAAAATGTTGAGTGTATTGTTTTGCTGAAAATAAATTGTGAGACAAATACTTGTGCACTAAAATTTTGTAAATCGATATTCTGCACTAAACTTCCTTTTAGTATTGACACGCGCTAAAGTCAAAGAGTCAACGGTCAACGGAAAAGTCAAATGCCAGTTAAACTCAACTATAGGCGGGAATTTCTGTTATTTCTATTTCTTCATTATAAATATCATTCCATTATAGCATTTCATTTTATCAATAATCTTTTGTAACAAACTATATTCCTACAATTCATATATTAATAGCAAATCCTTTTTCACAATTTACTTTTCAATTTATGTTTCTTGATTTATGAGATTTTGGATAAATTGAGATTAATTCTTCATTTCACTGATTGAAATCTGGAATTGATCACATCAAGTGATATCAGAGCACCAATCCAGTCGGATTAGTTGCTCAAAATTCTATTATAACCGTCACAAGACACCATTAAAACTGTTATTCAAGTTCTTGAAATTTCACTTTCATTTCCCAATAATGTTACACATATTCTTTGGATTACTCTTGCTTCATGGTGAACACTAGACAGTTAGCGGTCCAAATGGATGATTCTTTAAAGTCCTTAATTACCGAAGCTATTGTTGCAGCTCTGAGTACAACAATGGCAGATATGAACAAAACAATTATGGAACAAGTGAATAAGTCTATAGCAGCCATGAATTCATCAATTAATGAGATGTGTGTTAGGCAAGACTTCTTGAACTCAAAATTGCAAAGGCTTTCACGTGAAACTTCTGCTTCTACTACTATTAATCATAATAACAACCCAAGATTGAATTGGATAGCCAAAATTGATTTTTCAAAGTTTTATGGGATGTTCCTACTGGTAGAGCTGTAAACGAATTGAACATTCAATGAATATTTCATAAATCATTCGGTAAAAAGTTCGTTTATTTATTAAATGAACGAACATGAACATTATTTTACGTTCATTTAGTTAAATGAACGAACATGAACAAAATTCACTTCCGTTCGTTTATGTTCGTGAACGTCCGATTGTACGTTCATTAACATTCGTTTATGTTCATTTATTTGTTTATGTTCATATATCATATCTTTTAATTGTATACTTTTAAACCTGATATGTTTAAACAAAACAATACTTATAAAACAAAATATTATGCATAATTTAATAACTTTTATGTTTTTTCTAGCTTTATTTATGTTCGATCGTATATGTTCGTTTAAGGTTCGTTTAGTTTCTTAATGAACGAACATAAACGAACATGAACAACTCACTTTATTAATAAACGAACATGAACAAGGAAATTCGTCCGTTTAAACGTTCGCGTCCGCTGGTTAAAATTAAATGAACGAACATGAACAAGGATTCGTTCGTGTTCGCCCGGTTCGTTTACAACACTACATACTGGTTAGGTGTTTAGATCTAATCAGTTCTTTAAAATAGATGATAGAAGAGAATTAAAAGGTGAAATTAGATTCAATGCATTTGTATGATAAAGCTTTAGCTTGGCATCAACAATTTAATAGAAATAAGGGAGAAAATGTGAATTGGGAATAGAATGTTGAAGCTTTGCTTAAGAGATTTTATAGCACCTATGAGAATCCAATGTCTGATTTGAAGAATATTAGACAGAAAGGAGGCCTAGTGCAGGTGTACATTGATGCTTTTGACTTGTTAATGACTAAAGAGGAAGTGCTTGAGACCCAAGCTATCGGTTTCTTTTTAGGTGGGTTAGATAAGGAGATTGAGATTAGTGTGAGGATGTTTAGGCCTCAAACTTTGGCAGATGCATATTGTTTGTCTAAACTGCAAGAAGCAAACAATATTGTGTCTAAGAAGTTCTCTAAGCCATTACTGCCAACACCTAGATATAATCAGCCTCATAATAACAGTTTTGACAAGAATAAAAGCCCACAAGTGACAAATGTGAACCAAAGTTATAGCATGACTAAGCCTGTGTATAACAATGCACCACATAGGAAACAATTGACTTAGAAAGAACTAGATGAAAAGAGGATAAAGAATCAGTGTTTTTACTGTGATCAGAGTTATGTGATTGGTCATAAGTGTGGTGGGTAGCTGTTTTCTTTGGAGATTGTTGAAGATGCGACTGAATTGCAATGTGAGATGAAAGGGTGTTTGGTTGTGTAAATAATGTATTCAAAATTGGGACATGTGGCAAAATGACTGCAATGTTGAGTTTGCTCTTGCCACACAACCTCAAATTTACCTTAAAGCAATCTTAAGAGTTAATACTTTTCAAACAATGAGAGTAAAAGGTCAACTTAAAAATCATGAGTGAACATTTTCATTGATTGTGGCACTACTCACATTTTTTTGATATTTCTACTGCCAAACAAATAGGATATCCAATTAAACAAACATACCATTTGCAAGTAACAGTAGCTAGTGGAAATTTTCTTACAAGTACTCATGAATTTAAAAGGCTAACTTGGAAGCTGGAAGGAGAAACATTAAAGGCTGATGTGATGTTAATTCCTTTGGGTGGCTATGAAATGGGTTTGGGAATGCAATGGCTAGCAACATTGGGTGACATTGTCTACAACTTTTTGAAACTCATAATGGAATTCATGTATCAAGAAAGGAAGGTGGCTATTAAGGGAGCTCCACAACCTGCACTAAGGTGCATGTAAGGTAAATAATTAGGTGTAAAGTTATATTCCATGGTGGTATGTGCGTATCCTGCCGCTGGTGTTCAAGCTGAGCTAATGAGCATAGGTTTTGTTTTTGACCCTATGACAAATGTCCATCCTCAATCGACTCCATTGTTGCATAAATATGGTGAATTAGTTGTTGTCCCAAAGACCTTACCACCTCATAGAAAACATAACCACAAAATCCCATTACAAGACAATACTAAACCCATTAACATTAGGCCTTATAGACATCCTTCAACACAGAAGGATGCTATAGAGGAAATTGATAAGGAATTGCTTGAAAGTAGAGTGATAAGGACCAGTCACAATCCTTTCTCTTCACCAATAGTTATGGTTAAGAAAAAAGATGGGTCTTTGAGAATGCGTCTGGACTACCGGGAACTAAACAAACAAACTGTGAAGGACAAGTTCCCCATTCCAATTATAAAGAAGTTGATTGATGAGTTATTTGGTGCTCAAGTGTTCGCTAAGTTGGATTTTAGGTCTAGATACCATCAAATAAGGATGTGTGAGGAAGACTTTAATAAAACTACCTTTAGAACTCATCAGGTCACTATGCGTTTTTAGTGATGCCTTTTGGTTTAACTAATGCACTATCTTCTTTTCAAGCTCTCATGAATGAATTTTTGCCCCATTTTAAAGGAAATTTGTACTTGTTTTCTTTAATGACATCCTAGTGTATAGCAGAGATATGGAAAAACATGCTAAGCACTTAGAGTTGGTCTTAAGTACTATGCAGACTCATCAGTTATATGCTAAAATGGCCTTTCAAAAAAAGTTATATGCTAAAATGAGTAAATGTGTACTTGGGTCAACACGAGTGGAGTACCTTAGGCATGTAATTTCTGGTAAGGGGGTTTCCACTAATACTTCTAAGATCAAAGCAATGCAAGAGTGGCTTATTCTTGTGAATCAAGAAGCTAAGGGGATTTTTGGGACTCACATGATACTATAGAAGGTTTGTAAAAGATTATGCAGCCATTAGCAAGCCTCTGACATCTATGCTTAGAAAGAATTCTTTTGAATGGTTTGATTAAGCTCAATTGACCTTTGATAAATAGAAGAATGCAATGGTGAATGCTCCTGTTTTGGCTCTTCTTAATTTTCAAGAAGAATTCATAGTGGAGACTGATGATTCTAGATTAGGGCTTTGGGAGTAGTTCTGAAAAAGGGCACAAGGGCTTATCTACTTTGAATAAGAATTATAGGTTTGTTATCCCACTATATTTAAGATCCAAACAACAACTTTAAAGCCTTACAATTAGCTATAAAGATATAGAAAATAAGCTAGAATGTCGTTAGAGAATGTAGAGAGAGATAACATTGTAGGAAAGATTGATTAGGAGAGGGACGTGGTGAGTTACCAAATGAAAAACAAATGCAACCAACACCCTCTCCATGTATGGAGAGGGTTTCTTTTATACCCTTAGCCATTTACTTGGCACATGGGCTTTCTAAATGGGCCAGGCTTGACTTAACTTGGGCTTTGAACCCGAAACATAGATAATATTAGATTACAATCCAAGCTCGTTAATACCCAACTAGCCTATTACATTACAAGACCTAATTGACTTAATAAGACCGATGATATTCTTGTTTGACTTAATAAAATTAAGGCTAACAATCTTCCCCAATGTTGAGGTCTCTTTTTTCAAACTCCTCCACTGTTGAGGTATTCTTTAAGTTCTTTTTTAAGGGATGTAAGGGACTTGATCATCTTCTGTTGACGTGCTCGGTTACTAGACAGTATAACATTTCTTGTAGGAGGTTGTCTTGTTTTATCATTGTCTCCCCCGATGTTGAAGATATGAACTTTTGACGTTTATGCTTTGCCTTGTTTGGTCTTGTCTTGTTTGTAATGGCTTTGTTCATTCATGCCTTGTGATCTTGATCTTGAGCCTTTATCTTTGGGGGGGGGGGAACCTTTTGAGTTCTTGAGATCTTTATCTTGCATCATTCCTTAACCTTGAATCATCTTGATTTACGTTCACGATCCATTCGTGCTCTTAAACAGCATGCTTCATACTGTTACATTCTTGTTTGACATATATGATCATAAGTTTAACAATCTTCCCAAAATACGATTCTTTATTTGACTTTGAGGCTCTTTGATGGTGGGGAAGTTTAGAATCAACTATCTTGATGTTGAACGATTGACATTGAAAGCTTAAGTATGAGCATGTGGTTTATGAATCTGACTTTACTAGAATGAGGCTGCAAAACACGTCAGTCTAGACCTGAAATAAGCAGTGAGCAATTATAAGTTGAAAATGGCTTTGTCTTCATCTGAGTTGGTTGCATTAATCTTCGGTTTCCTGTTTATAGTATAAATACTATACCTGTGATCAGGTAGATTCAAAGAATCTCCTTGACAGGGTTTCCAGCCAAAGCATAGGGGTCTTCTTAACACATATGTATTAGATTCACCATGCTTGCTAGTTTTCTCATTACGGAAAGCTCTCAAAGCAGACCAAAACGGTTATAGAATGAATCAGATAGCTAACGATCTATTGACTTAAGTCGTCCAACTTCTTTTACTGGTACCAAAATCGATATCCCAGTTAGCATAAGCTGTTCATATAAAATCTTGCAAGTCACCTACCAAGAGCTTGTTTGATGTTGGCTCAAGCAGGATTTCCTCTTCATTGTGAGGACTTAGTATCACTCAGATGTTCTGGAGATCCAATGATTAATGCGTAGGACTCTTTGTTACAACTTGTGAACTTTATGGTGTTCAACATGGTGTTATTTTGACATTGTGTCCTAATGAGATTTATATATTGATCTCTTTTGGCTCTAGACTCGATTTGTGCACTTTGGTTTTAGTAATCGGGCTGGAGCAGACTGCCACCTTTTCAATATCAACAATCTCGGAGTGAGATGTCAATAGATAACGTGTGTATCTCCGTGAAAAATGAGACAAGTTTCTTTTGGAAGACAAACTTCGAATGGTTGGGAAGGGTTGTGCATTGCATCACTGGGTCCATGATGTCATTTTCAATATCAACAATCATCTTTGTGATTTGATAGATATGTATTGACCGGTTTCTTCTAAGTTGTGTGGTGGGCTGCTTTTAGTTTTCACTTCTTTATCCATACATTTCTTTGCATTCTTCAACCATTCAATGCTTACCAAGACGTCATTACTAACACTTGTTGTGATTGTTCCAGTGTTTAACTATTATCTTAGTCGGCATCTTGTCAGATACTTATTCTTCTCCGATCATACCTTATGGACTTGCTATTCTAACTATGGATTGTCTTGGGATAGATTCTTCGGTTCTGGTTGGATCGTAGGACTTATTCCTAACCTAACCACCTTATGACTTCAGAATCGTCGTGAAAATTATTAGGTTGTTGGGTTTGAGATGAACCATAAATCTGATATTTGTTATTTTATTTTCAAATATCTACCCTACACATATGTTCCGAGATTCAAAATTATTTAGCTCCATAAAGGTAAGAGTTGCCTTAGTTTAATGATCACATTCTTCTATATCATATTTTAATATATATTTTTCTCCCATTATTTTAAATAATAAATCACTTAGTATTTTAATACTTAATTCGATTAAATTTTGACATGAAAAAATTCAACGGGCGGAAGTTATACAATGATAGTACATGAATTCAATTTTCTGATAGATCACCTTTCAACAGTATACGTGGGATACAATATTTTATTAAAACTTGACATTGGATGACAAATCGGATAGAACACCACAATATGTTGAAGACAAAGCTGAAGATTGCCAACTTATCGTGAAAAGTATATTATATAATTTGACCTTTTTAAGTTTCCAAATTTTAATTTGGCAAAATGTGTTTGGATACAATTATATATTGACTATTTATAAGATGTACCCAACAACATTAAAGACTTTGGTTGTAAAAGAGCCCCCCCCCCCCTCAAGAAATTGATTCACATAAATTGACTTTCTAGTACACACAAATTTTTAAAAGTATTCGAGGATAAGGGAGTGTTGAAAACACACAAATTTTAATAAATACCACTTCTTTATGGAAAGATTCCACAAATTTTATTGTAGACTATTTGACATTGAAAGATTCTTTTTGAAAATTGTGTTTCAAACGGTTTTTCAAAACATCATTTCTAGAGACTTCTTTTCTATTTTTTAGAGTAAGCGCTATGAAGCCGTAACACTTTCCCTATTACGTTCGGGTCCGTGTTATGCACTAAAAGGTAGTATGTCATTATGTGAAAATTTTAGAAATGACACATGTTTGTGAAAGCATTTGATAAACCTTGTTCCGATACATCAGCAACGATTTTAAAAACACATGATAGAAGACTTCTTTTCTATTTTTAGAGTAAGTGCACTGAAGCGTACACTCCCCTATTACATTCGGGTCCGAGTTATGCACTGAAATGTACATAAGTCATAAAGAAAATTTAGAAATGACATGTTTTGAAAGCATTTGAACTCTTGGTCGAACTTCATTTACACGCCCGTGTCAATGTTAATCGACATTTCTAGGTACGTAAATGTTATCGATTCCAAGAGACATGTCGAGAAGATTCTTTTTGGTATTTTTGAAATTTTCTAATTTTATATTTTGTTTTTCTAGGTTTTATATTTTTCTAATTTCTTTTTGTTGGTTTTATATTTTTGTATTTTGTTTTCAAAAATATTTATAAATAAAAATAAAGAGAAAAATAAAAATATTTACAAGTCGAAGTTTCCATCAGCAGAGACAGTTGTTGCTAGAGTTGAAGTAGATGAAGTTGAATCAGGTTCTTGTTGACGTTTAACGGATGCATCAGCAGCAGTAATAGCGGAAGACTTTGAAACAACTTGATTTTCTCCATTGAAATATTTGTCGGACAAAGGACCGAATAGACTTTCCAACTCTATCATTGACGTCATAACTATCATATCTGATGTAGAAACTTCTGTTGACATTGTGGTGCGAGGCTTGAACCGTTTTGTTCAAACGTCATTTTGCTGATCAGTTTTGAATCCACTTCAACACTGGTTTCTGAGATATCAACTTTTTCAGCAACCACACTCTGAGATTATCTGGCTTGACATTGTTAGATGTACCTGCACTTAAATCAAAACTTTGTACCTTTTGAACATTGATTGATGTACCTGCACTTACAACCAGAGTTTGTTTGCATTCATGAATATTAGAGATATCTACATTTGAACCATGTGTGGATTCACTGTCAACCTTGCTTGTGCAATTGTCGAATAACTTTCCTGTAGGAATCCACCTAAGACCAACAGATTTGAAAATTCTACCCGTCGGTTTCCACTTAAGATCAGATCTAGGAGATGTTTTCTCATACACAACGGAAGTCTTATTAGGAGAAAACCTATGTCCTGTAAAGATCTACCTACCAGGCTTCTGAGTATGACTCTTTTGATCTACAGGTTTGTTACTGTTTCTAGTCTTATGGGATTGAATCTTTGCACGTGAATTCACTTCCTTCAGGAGTTTTGTTATACAAGCATCATGATTTGCACTAAAGACACACTTATGACATGTAGAACAAACAAAGTGTTTGGAATCTGAGAAAGAACTAGAACTCTTAGAATGATCTGCTTTGGGCATAGCCGTTATCGTTACGCAACTACTCTTAGATACAGGCAAACTCCTAGGTGGTTAATTGTTGTTCCTAAGTTTTGGTTTGCTACCTTTAGTAGTGCTTTAAAATCTAGCATAAGGCATCACACTAGTTTTTGAGTTCCTAACTCGTTCTTGTGTCTTTTTCCTAGCTTCATCTAGATAGTGATTATGAACCATGTCATTTGAACTAAATCTTGGCATGTTCTTAGAGCTATTCCTAGATTCGCTAGATGTAATCATATGATCAGGTTTTGCAAAAACGGATTCTCTTCTCTTAGGCAAATAGTGTTGAGTTACTGGTCTTGACAAATTGTTATTCATATCAACTTAGGAGGCAAACCGTGGTTTTGACATTTGAGGCCTTTCCGATTTAAACGCATTCGGTTGTCTAACAACTGATTGGTTTCTTAGTGATTGTAAAACCGGTTTCCCCAAGACTGATGTTTTAGCAAACTTAATATCTACACTATTTCCTTTTAACTTCCTTAAGTCATTTTTTAAAGCAGCAATTGCAAAAACCTTTTCCTGAATCTGAGCTTTTAAATCAGCATTATTAGCAAGCAAAGAAGTTGTCTGTTCTATAGTCTTAGATCTCGTAATTTTAATAGAATCATACAAATCTTTGTAATGCTTTTTCAAAGTTTCATTTTCCTTATTTAAATGCTCATTCTCTGTAAGTAATTTAGCCACACTATGTTCTAATTCGATGTTTATTGTTTCAAAAGCTTCAATTTCCTTTTTAATCTTGGCTTTATTACTTGTTTCATTCAAAATTTGACCATGTTGCCCTGATTTTAAAGCTTGATTTTGATATTTAAGTTCGAGAGCAATACAATGTGCTTCCATTCTTGAAAAATCTTTTTGAAATTGGGCAACGGTCGTTTTGAGTAAAATATTTTCAGACTCGAGTGATTGTTTTGAGTATTCAGTTGTCTGGTTATCAAATGATGAATCAAGCATAGGACTTTTAACTTGAAATTGCTCAGTATACTGGTCAACCCTGCCTTCATTAATGATTTCAGGTTGCTCAGTATGTTATTGTCCTATAGCAAAGATATTACATTCAGCAGGCAATTGTACCTCAGCCATTGGCTCTTCGTCATATATGGGTCTGATGTCTGCATCATCAGCATCTGTATCATGCCCTGACCTGCTGCTTTCATCTTGCACTGTTGATTTTGTCCTAATGCTTTCTGTGTCAACCAAATCAGCATCCAATGCTTTACCCGCATCAACCTTACTCTCTTGCGTCTGCATCTGTCTTTTATTCACCCTTCTATCATACTATCTTTGATGACGTGTTCTTTCAGCAACGGACTTCTTGACATTACCCATGTGTTGGAGTAGTGTATCTCTGAAGTGTTTAACCTCGATTCCAGTGTATTCAACAAAGTACTTGTCTGTCATTTGACTATCATAATCCAAGGAAAATTGTGAATCGATGAACTTCTAAAACTGTCTGTTGATCATCCAAAAGGTTTTCATGGATCCATCTTCTTGAAAATCATCTTTGTCAAGTTGCTTTTGTAGTTGGTCTACGTTGAGGAGCATTGTACTTGTAAAAGTATCAACATCTTAACCAACTAGTGACATGAATGCCCGTTTGAATCCATGTTCGATACGAGTGCCTTTTAAGTCTTCTTTAGAAAGAACTTGAAGGTGTGAATGAAGAGATCAAAAATATGTCATGCATCTCTCTTTTTCTTTATACATCTTGTATTTGATTGCACATCTTTTGTTTTAAAATTCAAGCTGCTTTCCTTTACTGATTTGCTAGATGCAGTCTCTGAATTACTGTCTTCTTTCTCAGAACAAGTGTTTCGTATGACAACTAAATCATGTTTCAATAAATCAACATTCAATGCTGGAATTGGATTTGAATGATCTTCTTGTGTTTGCATCAACTTCTTTTGTTTCAACAATTGTGGAGTTTGTTGTTGATGAAGAGTTATCTCAAGCATGTATTTCCTAATGGAATTCATGTTAAAGATCATTGCATCGTATAAGGATTGAGCATCAAATCTTGTATATATCCGCATACGCGCTTTGAATTCTGAATTGAAAGCATTTTCAAACATTGTTTTGAGCTTTGTCAAAATAGTCTTGCAATCAGTCTAAGAAATTGTTTCTTTGGTAAGATGCTGTTCTAGTAAATCCAAGTCTTGAGAGAATGTTCTCTTAAAGATAGACATGGTACCAAAGTCTTGTAAAGTTTTTGTGAGAAACTTGAATTGTGACTGAATTGCTCGAAGACTGTTCATGCATCTACTTCTTGAAAGTTATGTCTTCTCTTGAACTTTAGAAGTTAAAGACGAAGAAATTGTGTCATTGTGAAGAACACTTGATGTTTGAATTTGCAAATTGGTATTTGTATTTGACATTTTGATGATGTTGTGAATGGATATCGGATCTTAAGTAGGTAAAGTGATTGTTGTTGTGGATTGGTTGCTAGTTTTATACACGTAAAATTTATCACAATATAATATAATCCTAAGAGTAATTAAGAAAATTACCAAGTTACCCTTGATAAAATTCACTCTCAAAAATATATAATATAATATATAATATGTATATTTAACCGGGTAAGTATGATCA
>BQNB010151403.1:0-15905 GCA_026074375.1 Tanacetum coccineum
AAATACACCGTATCCAACACATTGGATACGCCGTATCGACACCGACTCCAGACCATATAAATAGAAAACTTAAAAACAAGTTTTAAGTGTGCTAAATCATATTCTCGATACCTAAACCACAAAAGTTGATTTTTAGAGGAGAAAAAGAGCAGAAGAGGTCTCGCAACGCATTCCAATCCATAGGAGACAACGTGTAATTTCTTATACTTTTGTAATCGTTCAATTTTTGGTATCATTCGTTAACTCGGTTAGTTTACCTTGGCTAAGCCATTACTTCTGTATTAATTATGATGTTTGAAGGCTAATACCTCGGGTAATAGCCATTATTATGAAGATCTAAATATTTAGTTTTGTTTATATCTTATCGTTGTATGCTTGTTTATGTTTATTAATTTATACTTGTTTACGTGCTTTTGTATGTGACCTATCATTCAACTAGATCTAGTGATATGGACCAAGTAATCTAGATGCCGAGATAGCTCTCTATATAGTAATTTATACATCTAGAATAATAGGATTACAAATATTGTCCTGCTAAATTAATGCTAGGATACGCTTCTGGCTTAACTAGATATCGTTTATTGCCTTTGGTTTATTGAACAAGTTGACTAGCAGGTGAACCTAGATAATTCAACAAATAACGTTCTGATTCCATTAGATAGTTGGACAAGTGGACTACTAGTGTATAAATCGTCGTTAAGTAGTAAGTGGTTAAAGTCTCTATGAGCTAGGGTTTAACAAGATCACCATTGCCTTATTCCTTAAAATAGATTATAATCAGCAAATAATGATGCTTTATGCGGATGCTTTAATTGTGACAGAATTAATGTGTCTAGGTCTTAGGATGATTTAACGCCTAAGTCTTAAGAATGATATGCCACCTCGAGAGAAGAAATTATTGCACTAAATAAACAAACCAACATTCTAATCGGATAAATAATGGTTAATACAGTTTTCTTATATAAGGTTCGACCGCTCTTTTATCTTTTGTTAATCAGCTTGCGTGGGTAACAGTGTCTTGAATTGATTATAGTCACCAACCAAACCGTGCAAGTCTCTTAAGCTGAAAACCCCCTTTTCCCATTAGAATTAGAATTTAGACTGACATAGGTTTAACATAGGTTTAGATTAGAATATAATTAACATAGTTTAGATAACCAAGATATTAATTAAATTGATAGATTTAACCTCGCTTCAAGTGTTCGACACCTTACTTACCACGAAACTACTACTGATCGGGTACACTGCCCGTTAAAGTGTTGTTTTTGGTTGAATCGGCAAAATATAAATTTAAAACTTGAATCGGTAAAATATATCATACAACGACAGCACATCAAGTTTTTGGCGCCGCTGCCGGGAAGTGAAAATTAATCTTGATTTTTATTTTGATATTTTGGATTTTAACATTAGATTAGATCTAACCATTAGGATTAGTTCAATTTAGATTAGTGTATTATTCTGCTTGTTTATTTATTCTGTTTATGTAATACGGCGTATTCAGTTCACTGAACGCGACGTATTTGTTATTTAATAGTTCTTCTAGCAAGATTGTTTCAGGATGGACAATCCAAACCTTACTATGGAGGATTACATCAGGCTCGAGGAAGAAAAAGCTCGTAAACGTGGAAAAGTGTTTAATTGGCAAACTGCTACATGTAGGAAGATCAGGATTGATGACGATCTTCATGACCTTAGCTCTATGGAACCTGAATTTCCAGCTATAGTCATTAACGATGATTTTGCACCTCAGGATATACCTCAATGCAAATCTTAAGTAAGTACTCCTGTTAACGATGAAATCGACTTTAGAATATCATTTGACGAATCCGACGATGAAGATTGCCCGATAATTTTCGACAAAAATTCATTTTCTTACAAAATAATTTCTGCCAACAATTTAAAAACGAATTCGGAAAATGATAATGATAAAGTCAATATGCCTTTGCTTCAATCACCCAAGCCTACGGTCAGTTATTTTGATGATTTAGACTTCTTTAAAGATTTCAAGAATTAATTTCCAGCCATTGTTTTCAATGATGCTCAAACGTCCAAGTCAGATTTATTAACTGAACCGATTTTAAACCCTCAACATATCGATGAATTTAATTTGAAAGATGAAACATCATTGTCCGAATGTGATGAAGAGGAACAAAACGTTTTAAACTTTAATAATCTATTTCCTTTTAACATAATTTATCCTGATGAATTAAAAACGGATACGGATAATGATAATGATAAAGTCGATATTGAACACTCTTTGAAGGATTTATCTATCAAACCATTACCTGATGTAATAAATACTGATACTGATGCCTATGCACATGGGTCGAATAAGCTTTTGGAAACAAGTCATGATACATCGAATAAATTTTTCAAAACTGAAACTTTTATCAAGGGATTAAATTTTAATATCATGACTTGGAATTATCTTAACAAAGGGATGTCATTAATTTTCCTAATCAAGAATTTGTATGTGCCATTTGGCATCCCGTTTGACCCAAAATTGTTTTATAAGGATGGGATTAAATTGGGGCAAGTCTAACTTAAAGACTTTTCTGTAAACAAAAGTGCTTGCCGAGAGACAACCCGGAATGTAATTTTCATTTTTTATCGAGTCTGTCTTCCTAGATAGCTGATACGGCATATCCAAACCCCATGGATACGGCGTATCAACCTTCTGGACGATATCTAGTCTTTATTTTTAGCACAGTCTATACGACGTATTCATTAAATGAATACAACATATACAGGTTTCAATACAGCGTATCCTAGGGTATGGATACGGTGTATTAACTTCCTGTACAGTTTTAGGTTTATATTTCAAGCCTAACCAAACGAATACATAGAGATAGAATTGAATTTGTTTTCTAAGAATTTACACAGGACCTCGTGAAAGAAATATCGACGAATATTGGTGGAGAATTTTCAAATCTGGAAGATCTTGAAGTGTTGGAGTCTTGAAACCTCAAGACGGCTGTTCAACACGAATTATTGCTCATAAACGCAACTTGGAGAATCTACCGAGCAAATATCAGGGGAGTTTCTCATTCTAATTCTTTTTAAATTCCCGTATTTAATGTTTTATCTATACAACGAGGACGTTGTATACTTCAAGTGGGGAGATGGAATTAGAATGTTTACTTGTCCTATTTTTCACAAAAAGGCTTAAATTATTCTCAAATTTAAAAAAAAATATCAAGCATACTTTTGTGAAATTACATGATACATAACCCGCACACAATAACCCTTGTTAGATATTGTGAGGATTTAACCTTTCTGTTTCCAAATGTTTACCTAAATTCCACAAAATATGAGTGTGCCGGTGATGTTGTAAACTTTAGAACTTGGCTTGGTATATCACTCGAGACCATGTTGCTTATTAACTAACTACACCGGTTAGTTAACCTCCCGTTAAACCCTTTTCCACTCTCATCTTTAGAGTGATGATCCACTAGAACAACCCGTAGAGCCAATCCTTTAGGAATTTACACCAACTATTTGTTTTGTTACACCCTTACACCTTAACCTACCCTGTTAGATTAAGTTTAATTTACAGTTGCTAGTTGCTTAAAGTGTAAAGTTTGTATTTCCTGAGTCTTGTGTCATTTTCTATCTTTGGTGCGGTTGGAAATTTGCACATTGCAAATGAGAATGTATATTTGTAGTCAAAACTCATGTGATTTTACTACCGTCACAATTATTGGTAAATCTGAAGAACGAAGAAATTACCGAAGGAATTATCCAAAATTATTATGATCGTAAAGATGGTAAAACTACACCAAGATTTCAAGTAATGTTTAGTAAAAAAACGAAAAAAATGAGAAAATTAAAAAAAAGAAAGGAAAGTTTAAAGATAATTGTTTCGCAACTACCGAAGGAATTACACGAAGGATCGATTATTCGTTGATACGTCTAAGAAAATCAACGATATAGAGTATTGTACAAAGTGGAAGATATCGCCACTTGCCTTGAAGAGTATGTAAAGTTTTGGGATGATTGGGAAGTTGACCGTTACGGGAACACCAACTTAGGTTGTTGTTTTTATCTATGATCAAGTCGTTGTAAATAGTTGTGTCTTTATCATGGTAATGGTCGAGAAAAAGTGTCTAGCAATTTATATCTTAAGTCTTAATCTATTTGTTTCTTGATTTTTATTTAACAACAATTTACTTACCTCTCACGTAATGATTAGCCGCTGGTTTTGAATGAGGACTTGTTCGAGCGTGCATGTCTATTCCGTCGTTACGGCCATGTATGCATGTCTTAGTTGCCTCGTTGGTTTACGACTTTTGAAAGTTAGAAGGTTCCTACCCTATATCATTCTTCATCCTAATCGTTGGTTAAATTCGAATGGGGATGTGATCGGACACACATGTCTTTTCCGTTGTTACGGCCATGTATGTATGCTTTAGCTGCCTTGTTAGAATGGTACTTCTGGTGAAAGATTTTAGATTGATCAACCGTACGCCTTTCTATACAAAAACCCATATTTACCTTTATAAACTTGTTACTCCTTAGCTTTAGTGGTGGAGATATTATCCTTTGCCAAGCTTATGATGAATACTTCGTCACGACCAAAGCACTTGAGGCGAATTAGTTAAATGTTACCACCATAGAATTAGATTTTGAGTGATTTGAGTGTTTCATCTTCCTAATTGTGAGGAGTTTTTGTTGTGTACTTGTAATAATTGAATAAATGCTTTAACGGAAAATATCCTTAGGGATACATTTTTATAAACTTCTAAAGGCTACTTGAGGACAAGTAGGATTCAAGTGGGGGGGATATTTGATGACATCAAATAACGTCTATTTTATAGCATCATTTATCCCATGTTATTAACCCATTTTGTATAGTTATTGCAAAGAATTGTTACTTAATCGTTTATATTTGAGAATTGCAGTAATTATGGAGTAATTGGTGAAAGTTAGCAAAAGGCGCACATTTTGGAGCTTAAATGAAGATATTTTGAAGATTACTATTCTGAAGACCAATACGCCGTATCCATCAAAGAAGATACGGCGTATCCGTGCCTGCACTCACCAAAGACCACAGAAGGATAAAGATCAATACGCCGTATCTAGAGAGACTCAATACGCCGTATTCAAGATATAGTATTTAAATATTCTGGAAGATATCAAGCGTGGTCCCTACTCCAAGAAATCCCCAATACGCCGTATCCAACACTTGGATACGCCGTATCGAACCGACTTCCAGACCTTATAAATAGAAAACTCAAAAATGAGTTTTAAGTGTGCTAAATCATATTCTCGATACCTAAACCATAAAAGTTGATTTTCAGAAGAGAAAAAGAGCAGAAGAGGTCGAGCAACGTTATCAATTCCATAGGAGACAACGTGTAATTCCATATACTTTAGTAATCGTTTAGTTTTTGGTATCATTCGTTATCTCGGTTAGTTTACCATGGCTAAATAATTGATTTTGTATTTATAATGACGTTTGAAGGCTAATACCTTCGGGTATTAGCCATTATTATGAAGATCTGAATGTTTGATATTTGTTTATCTTGATTTATTGATTTATCGTTGTATGCTTGTTTATGTTTATCAATTTAAGCTGGTTACAGCGCTTTTGTATATGACTAATCATTCCAACTGGATCATGAAGCGGACCAAGTAGATCTAGAGTCGAGATAAGCTCTCTATAATAGTATTTATACCTCTAAATTATAGGTTACATAAATAATTTGTCTCTTCTAAGTCTGTGTCTAGGATACGCTTCGGGCTTAACTAGTTAATTGGATATTGCCAATGGTTTATTGATTGTGTTGACTAGCAAGTGACCTAGATAATTCAACAAGTAACGTTCTGATTTCATTGGATAGTTGGACAAGTGGACTACTAGTGTATAAATTTCCATTAAGCGGTAAGTGGGTAAAGTCTCTATGAGCTAGGGTTTAACAAGATCACCATTGCTTTAATCCTTAAGATAGATTATAATCAGCAAATAAGGATGCTTTATGTGGATGCTTTAATTGTGACAAAATTAATATGTCTAGGTCTTAGAATGATGTAACGCCTAAGTCTTAAGAATGATATGCCACCTCAAGAGAAGAAATCATTGCACTAAATAAACAAACTAACTTTCTAATCGGATTAATAATGGTTAATACAGTTTTCTTATATAAGGTTCAACCGCTCTTTTATCTTTTGTTAATTAGCTTGCGTGTGTAAAAGTGCCTTGAATTGATTGTAGTCACCAACAAAACCATAATCTCTCAGGCTGAAAACCCCATTTTCCCGTTAGAATTAGGATTTAGACTGACATAGGTTTAACATAGGTTTAGAATAGAGTATAATTAACGAAGAATAGATAACCAAGATATTAATTAAATTGAGAGATTTAACCTCGCTTCAAGTGTTCGACACCCTACTTACCACGAAACTACTATCGATCAGGTATACTACCCGTTAAAGTGTTGTTTTTGGTTTAGTCGGCAAAATATAAATTTAAAACTTGAATCAATAAAATATACACCACACAACGACACATCAGTGGGTAAAAGAGGTTTAGGGTCAACTCGAGGTTATGTGTATCCAAGTCCATTATGTGAGCTTGAATGATATCCTTGATGTCTTGTTTCCATTTTTCCAATGGGTGCTTGGGAACCTCGAGTGTTTGCAAAGTGAGTTTGAGGTTCTATAGGTTTAACAAAGCTTTTTGAGGAATTTCCATTTTGACTTTCTTTTACAAATACTATTGGTTTGTTTAGACTTACGGAAGTGGTTTTATCATTCTTAAAAATCCAATACCTTCCTTATCTTGGGATAATTTTTGACGACTTAACATATCGTCCAAAACAACGCTACTCTTTTTGAATTTTGAAAAATTCAATGCTTTATCTTGAAGTCTAGAAACATTGCACTTTAAAGAGTCAACCTCTTGGGTGAGTACATCACACTTTTCACAAGGTTCAACCACCTCTTTATTATTTGCAAGTTTCTTTACTTCAAATTCAAGATCATTGATTTTGCTTAAAAGTTTTGAATTTTCACTTTCAAGAGAGCGTTTTTCATTTAAAAGCTTTCAACAGGTTTAGTAAATTCCTTGTTAACCTTAGAGTTCCTTCAGTTTACCTTTTTGCATAATCAATAATATCTTATTTATATAGAAAAGAAAGGGTTTAGGTTTGACATCTTAGAGTCGAACCGCCATAAGACAAGTCTGGTATTCATTTGAGATTCATTGCCTAGCCTTCCACTATCACTCCATGCTCCTCCGACAAAGGCCTTGTTCTCCTTGGGTTTTGTACACTCACTAGCAAAGTGGCCTTCTATCTCGTAATTGTAGCAAGCTCCTTTTTGTTTCGAGCTTTCACCACCTTTGTTTCCAAAGCTATTTCCACGGCCTCTTCCAAACCTATTAGTTCCATTGTCAAATCAATTTCCGCGTCTGAATCGATTACCTTTGCAAAAAAACTTACGGAAGTTCCTAGCCATCAAATTAAATGCTTCGGATTCTTCTTCTTCATCTATGTCTTCATCACTTTCTCATTTACTATCACTATCGTCACTAGTTTGTTCCCTAGTGACTTTAGATTTAAGAACCTAGACTTGACCTTTTCTTTAGTGGTATTGGAGGCTACTCCATGATTGTCCAATATCATTTCCTAAACCTTAAGGTTGCCAATTAGCTCGTCAAGTGGAAGTGTAGCCAAATCTTTGGCCTCTTCAATAGCCGCCACCTTAGCTCTCCATTTCAATGGTAGAGCATGAAGAAACTTTCGTACGTGACTCTTTCTAGAGTCGTCCGGATCTAAAGATTTAAGACTTGTCACAATAGCATTGAATCGTGTGAATCCACTATCAATAGTTTCTTTATTTAAGATTGAGAACTTCTCGTATTCTTGAGTGAGAAAATCAATCATGTAGTTCTTGACCTGTGAATTGCCTTGGTGAGTGATGATGAGTGTATGCCAAACCTCTTTGGCAATTTTACACATGAAGACTCGCTCGTACTCTTTACGTGGTAGGGCGTTGTAAAGAGTCATCTTGGCTTCATTGTTCTTGCCAAGTTGCTTCTTTTGCTCCTCCTTAAGAAGCTCATACGCTCCTTAATCAGCTTTGTTGTCGAGTCTTCAACCTCAAAGTAGAAATTGTTGTTTTGAATGAATTGCGATAAGTCAATATATTTAGACTTAACATAAGTTTCAAAGCAGGCTTTCCAAAAGCAAAGCCCGTTGGGTTCTAGCAAATGTGGTCTTTGCATAGAACACCCCTCAACATAGTTCTCTTGAGACATGTATCTTTACTCACCGGAGTTAGGATTTCATGTTTTTTGAAAAAGAAGTTTTCAACTTAAAACGACTTCTCATGAAGGCTTTAACGCTTGAAAACTTGAGTAAACCACTCTGATACTAGTTTTAGAACCGTAGAGGGGGTGGGGGGTAAATACGGTTTTCTTGACTTCTTTAAAGTTTATAAAACTTCAAGTCTCGAAAGAGCCGAGTGGTGTGATGATCTACTTAGCAAAGAATCAATAAGTAGATAGAGATAGAGAGAGAGAAAGACACCACGATATATACTGGTTCGGGAAGGGGGGTTTAGTCCTTCCGTACGTCCAGTTGTGAATCCACGACTCCGATACTATACTAGTATAATCCTTATGGTGGACTACAAACCGTATTACAATTTAACTCCACCGATATGCACAAAGATCGGCGCTCACAAAGAAGAGTTACTACCTATGGTATTCCGCCCTCGGAATCCACCCCTAAGAACCCGTGATTCGACTTAACCTATAACCACAAAGACTTTCTCTTGGAAGCTTACCAAACCCCAACTAGATCCTCAATGATCTATGCTTGATCCCTCGGATACAAGACTTCCCTTACAACTCAATTGAATGCAAGATAGATAGATGAATCAAGTCCTAACCTAACCTAGAGACTCGATTCTAAAGAAATGGTATCAGAAAGAAGACCCTCAACTTATAACACACAAGTGTAGATTAGATACTTGTGTGTCTCTCTTGCAGAGATATGTTCTTCAATAGAATGATAGAGGAGAATATTAAGAACACAAAAGGTGTTAGACTTAGAGGATTAGATATGAGAAAATAAAGGAAATAATATTTGCAAGAGGTGAGGAATACAAAGACTAAGAGGGGGGTATTTATAGGCCAAGAACCCAAAAGTGGGAAAATGTTTTCGCGTGTGGCGCTAGCCATGTGTCAGTGCGTGGCCAGCGCGCCAGAGGCCTGAAACCATTTTTCGGGTTTTTTGCTTTTTAACTACCCGCTCTTGTTAAACCCCCAACTGTACTTCACGCTTTGACCTTTTAATCATTCTTATACTCAAGTAAACCAACTCAAATAGCCATTTGATAAAATCGTTTGTGAAGTATTTAAAAGACCTTTGTTTGTCCGATATTGAAAAAAAGAGAAAAGAACTATCGGATAAGGGTAGTTTGGGTATTCCTTAAAATGTAACTAGCTTAGTTAGAATCTAACTAATGGTTTGAAAGGCTAGTTAAGGTACAAGAGAATATTCTTAGAATATTCTTAACTTGGAGAGAAAGGGTGTGTTAGGAATCGAGAAAAGACTCGGTCACTCCTAAAATACGTAGCTCGTAGGTCTTCGTTAGTTTTTGGAACCTTAAATAGGTAAAAGGGACAAAGCCCATAGAAAGCCCATCAAGGCATATGGATGCCGCGACTAAGGATGGTATAAGTAACCTCTCCATAGCTTGGAGAGGGTGTTGGTTGGTTTCATTTCTCACACACACATTAATCTAATATTCTCTCTTTACTTTCTATCAATAGAAACCTTCCTCCCATTCCTTTCTCTCTCTAGTTCTTTATTGATTGGTTAAGTGGTTAGATAATATACATATTCTACAATTAGTATCAAGAGTCATGGGGTGATCTAGTAGGTTTTGTGTGCGTTTTTTTCATTGTCTTTCTTTCTTGTTTTAGGCGTGTTCTTGGTTTGAACCATAACAAAGAGTCTTTACTTTTTGTGGGTTTAAAACCATAAAGATTTCATCTTCATTACTCTTCTATCTTAGTATAAGCTAGTTGTACAAGAAAAACTTTGAAAAACATCAAAAAATTCCATCTTTTTTAAAGGTTTTTAGTTCAAAAATCGTTTTGTACCAAGAATCTTGATTTTGAAAATTTGTGTTAAAAACTATAAAGTTTGTGTTTTTGAGGTTCTAATAGGTTAGGATAGTAAGAAGTACAAGAAAAATCAAGAAAAAACGTCAAAAGTGTGTCTTTAAGTGATTTGAAAAAGTGATTTTTTGAAATTTTTTTACACTAGGAGAAGTATACCATTAGGAGAAGTATACCACAGGCGAATTATACCATTAGGAGAATTATACCACAGGCGAATTATACCATTAGGAGAAGTATACCACAGGCGAATTATACCATTGGGAGAAGTATACCATTTGCTTAGGAAAAGTATACCAGTTTTCCATTAGGAGAAGTATACCATTTGCTTGGGAGAGGTATACCATTTGCTTGGGAGAAGTATACCAGTTTTTCATTAGGATAAGTATACCATTTGCTTGGGAGAAGTATACCATTTGCTTGGGATAAGTATACCATTTGTTTGGGTGAATTATACCACTTCCATTGGGTGATTTATACGGTTATTTCTTTGATTTGTAAAATCCCGTGAAAGATTAACTTATTTTCCTAATTTTATCAAGAATTGTAAAATCCCGTGTAATTCTATTATGTCATCACTTAAACATACATCACTTTAACACAATAACCTCTAATCACTAATTCTCATTTAATCAATCAATTCAAAATGACAACTTTATCAGAATTCATGATCATTGCCGATGCAGATAACCGTCCTCCCATGTTGGAAAAATCTATGTATGATTCTTGGAAGAGTAGAATGGAACTATACATAGAGAATCAGGAGAACATGAGAATGATTCTTAACTCAGTACTAAGTGGTCTACTTGTATGGCATACTATTGTTGAAGAGAATGGTACCACTAGGACAAAGAAGTATGAACTTTCAGTTGCAGAGAAACTCCAAGCTGATTGTGATCTTAAAGCTACCAACATCGTTCTTCAAGGTCTTCCACCGGATGTATATGCCATTGTTAATCATCATAAAATTTCCAAAGAGATATGGGATAGAGTTAAGCTTCTTATGCAAGGCACGAAATTGTCATTACAAGAAAAGGAATGTAAATTATATGACGAGTTTGATAAGTTTTCATTTGTGAAGGGTGAAACACTATATCAGTACTACTGGAGATTTGCTCAACTAATCAATAACATGAACGTCATCAACATGTCAATGAGACTAGTTCAAGTGAATACGAAGTTTTTGAACAGTCTACCGCCAGAATGGATCAAATTTGTGACGGATGTAAAGTTGTCTAGAGATTTGCATACTACAAACTTTGATCAATTGTATTCATATCTCGAACAACCTGAGGCACATGCAAATGAAACTCGCTTGATGCGTGAACGATACCAAGATCCTCTTGCATTTGTTGCCAATTTCAATCAACCACCGTCTCACATTACCAACTATCATTCTCCATACAACACTACACAGTTTCCTCAACAAACAAACACAATGATTCCACAAGTTCACTCTCCTCAATCATATTCACCAATGAATGCAACACCTCATCTATCACAACCACAAATCAGTCATTCATCCATTCCACCATCACAACAATACTAGTCTCATATGGATCATCAAACCTCATATGTTCCACAAATTGCTTATCATTCACCTCTAGTTTCAACTCAACCAATGACTGAGTTTCCTCAATTGGACTCAGGTCTTGTTGTTCCTGTGTTTTCTCAAGGAGATGATCCAATTGCCTGTCTCAACAAGGCAATGGCTTTCCTGTCAGCTGTAGCTGCTTCAAGGTTCCCTTCAACCAACAATCAACTTAGAACTTCCTCTAATCCGAGAAACCAGGCCACCATTCAAGACGGCAGGGTTACTGTGCAACAAGTTCAAGGGAGGCAAGGACAAAGTTATGCTGGTACTGGCTATAAGGGTAATGCTACTAGTTTTAGGGGAAATAATGCAGGAGGGCAGGCAAGGGTTGTTAAATGTTATAATTGTCAAGGTGAAGGACACATGGCTAGGCAATGCACTCAGCCTAAGAGGCCAAGGAACACTGCATGGTTTAAGGAAAAGGCAATGTTGGCTGAAGCACATGAATCCGGTCAAATTTTGGATGAAGAGCAACTAGCATTTCTTGCAGATCCAGGCATTCTAGATGTACAAGCTAATCAGACAATCATTCTAAACACTTCTGCTTTCCAGACTGAGGATCTAGATGCTTATGATTCTGATTGTGATGATGTCTCTAATGCAAAGGCGATTCTGATGGCCAATCTTTCCAACTATGGTTTAGATGTTATGTAACACCCCCAAATTGGGTCACATCAGAATATGGGTTGGGGGTGGTACTTCATTGATCAATAACATAAGATATATATAAGAACGACAATTAAAAGCCGTTTAAAACTGATACATTGGATTTAACAACTCTTGTTACAAAATCCCGAGCTTCACTGTTCACATTGTTTCAAAATACAAAGATAACTTCTAGCCCATCAACAAATATACAAAATGTAATGCGACAAAATCTTTAATGCATGACATCCAAATCACAACCACCAATGTATCTCTTGCACCTTGTGCCTTATTGATCCCGTGAAAAACATTGCTTAAAACGTCAACATATTGTTGAGTGAATTCATAGGTTTATAAAAATGTATAATGGTAAGGACCCTCAAGATTCCCCTTGATAATGCAACAGATGCAAAACATCATAAAAATGTAATTACATTTCCTAAGCTCATGACACTGAAGCTCGACATGTATGAAATGCCAACTAAGTTTCCAACATTGCCGTGATGATATTCTAAACCCGGCGAACACCTATGTCCGACATGGTATAACACGTTCATTGTCCGGACAGACTGCACAGTGAGCATTGACACACACCGAATGGGATGCCAATCCCAAATAGATCTATTTATAACATTCGCGCTCACAACAGTAATTGACAGTTCATGATAATGGGCTCAGATAGGTTATCGCTACTTAGGCAAACACGTAATCGTAATGTAAAATGTCCACTTGCGTCCAATTGTAAAACATGCATATGTTTCTCACCCTAAAACTAAGTAAATCGTTTAAGTTAAAACGCGGCTATGAACTCACCTTGAGTAATGAATATCAAGTATATCACAGAAAATGCGTCAGATAAACGCCGAATGCAACCTAATTAATTATAGGCCGTATAAGTACTAAGATTTACGAAAACTACTACCATATATAATTCTATATAGCTACATCACCATCTAATTGCGTTTGTGAAATCGTATTTATAAAGTTAAAACGTTTATAAATATTTCCTTAGTAAAAACGACGTAACTTTATCGTTTTAAGCCCGTTTCTTATGTCCACGCTTTCGTATTAAGACGAGTTATCAAAATATTACATTTTCATATTTTTAGTCCTCTGGTGAACAGTGGTTTTACTGTTCATGACAGTTTATAAATTTAGTTATCGTAAAACCCGTAAATGTCGTATTTTATCCGTTTTAGCTCCGATTTTAGTGATTCTTTCGAGCACGTCTTCGTAATTACAAATCTTATCAAAATATAACATTTTTCAAAAATATGTATCTGTTATGAATAGTGATTTTTACTGTTCATAGTTTATAAAATTATTTTTATAAACTTTAATTACCGTAAACTTGTGAAATTCATAACTCCTTCGTTATTGATTGAAAAATTACGATTCTTATTGTTTTAGAATCCTAAAATTATGTACTATCTGGGAAAAATAATAAACCTTATATATCAAAAGTATTTTATAACTTGTTTTTATAAAATTTCTTTTATAACGCGTTTAATTAACGTATAACTTAAAATTAGCGTATCTCCTTCGTTATAAATCGTTTCGAGTTCTCTACATGCCCACGATCCTTGTGACATGTAGTATTTTATAAAATCATAAAATATATATGTTAAATTTGAATTTCAAACAGAAGGTTTTGAACTTTTTCTTAAAATGTGTTTAAAATGAGTTTTTTTAACTTTAAAGCTTAACCACCTTGTTACAAGTCCATTACAACACTTATTATCACATGTCTTAACATACTGTAGGATCTAGTACTATGGATTAGTCCATATATTAACCATAAAAATCACTGATCCAAGTATGTGTACACACGTATTTATCCATGAACTTTTCAAAAGTATACTTTTAGTTAATGTTTACATATACTATTTATACATAACAACAACTTGTACATTACTTATACATCAATTATAACATGATAATGAACAATCATACAACATATATAAAGTTTTACCAAATCATCAACAGTGTAAAATCCATTTTTACAAGTAAATAAGTCCTTAGATGGTGATTAACTACATAAACATCATATATGCATAAAATCACAAAAGTAAAGAGATTAAGGTTTTTAGGTAACCTTAATATGATGTATGGTGATGAACAACAAAATCTAAACCCTTGTTTAGATTACAAACCCTAGCTTCCAAGACCTTGAAAACCCTAATTTCAAGTAAACCCTAATCTTGAACCTTTCTTGTTTAACACTTGTAAACCTTAAAGCAAACCTTCAAACCTTCTTGGGTTATCTTAGATATGATGTAGGAACACTTAGAAATGTTGCAAATAAAATTTGTATGGGTGGTTTATGGTGATGATTTGGAGCCGTGGCCTAGGAAGAAGGAAATGGGAGAGTTTTGTGTTGTTTACACCTTAGGAATGAGATGTGTGTGTTATCTTTCCTAGTTTAGGCATTATATACCATCTTGACTAGTCAAGGGACACTTAGAGGAATTCTAGGGATAGTTGGTCAAGTACACATGAAAGTCTTGTAAGAAAATATCTAAATGTTCCCTAGAATAGAAGTGATCCCATGATTTCTAGGAAATGGATTGAAAATAGATATTATCTTGTATGCATCCTTATGAATCCGGTTCTATATGCATATGTATAAGATATTTTTGTAAAATTTGAGTATTAGGTATAATTGTGGGTATTTGTTGAAGCGTAGAAAAGTTTTGGTGGTTCCGGGAATGCCTAAACGTATTTTATCACGAAACGTAATCACTTTACGTAACCAATAAAAATAAAATGAACAAAGTTAATAATTATACATAAAAAAATTAGTTAACTCTTGCTTGATGTAAACATTTAAGTGTTTGATGCCCATTTACATTGAACGATAATGTTTAGCTTACACGATATAACTTAACGATTACGATTTAAAAGCAAACGCATACAATACTAAAAATAAATAGTGAATATATTGACGTCGTAAATGACCCTAAAACACGGGGTGTTATAGTTTCCCTTTGTTAAATGAGCCTTGTCCTCAAGGCTTAAGAAGAGGCACCTGACAATGGTGCAGTCTTTGCGAAGAGATGTGGATATTTCTTTCGGAATTGGTCCTCGCGTTCCTATGTAAACTTAGGGCCTCGCCTAGAGTTCCATTGAACCTTAATTATTAGAATGCGGCTTCGCTTGAACCATTTAACTTCACAATCCATGATTTCTACTGTTTTCTTGACGAATTAAAGTTTGTCATCAAAATGAAGTCCATCCAACGAAACGGCTAATGGTTCGTCAGCATAGCACTTTTTCAAGTTGGATACATGAAACATATTGTGAACCCTGCTCAGCTCTTCAAGAAGCTCAAGCTTGTATGAAACATATCCAACCTTTTCCAACACCTTGAACGGTCCAACGTACCTAGGGTTTAACTTCCCCTATTTGCCAAAACATACGACCCCTTTCCAAGGCGAAACTTTAAGCATAACTTTATCCCCAACTTGGAAGTCCATCGGCTTACACTTTAGATCGGCGTAACTCTTTTGCCTATCATGGGCGACTTGCATCCTT
>BQNB010151405.1:0-15905 GCA_026074375.1 Tanacetum coccineum
CTAGCTTGTTTGAGGAGGGGACACTTAGACTTTATAAACCATCAACCAATCCCATACTTGGCCGATGTGGGATCATAACAGGGTCATTCCTTGTAATGAGTCATTACATCCTATAATTGTAAACAAACAACATTTTTCCATTACATCGTAATCTTTTACATTCCCTCTTTGATTACAACGTACCAAACACTACGTAATAATAGAAGATTTTAAGGTCAACAGTGGTTAATAAAAGCACCTGGTTGCCTGGGATCGATATATGGTAGCGAGTGGACCTTGTCACCAGGGCCTAATGGACCTGATGTACTTCTTACAGACAGATTGTCCGGTGTTGCACTTGGCATTTCACCAGATACCTAAAAATAAGAGTATATTAGTAATGTAACTATTGTAGGTTAATAATCAAATTCTGTTGTAGCTGGTGTTAAACTGATTAGTCAACACTGGCATAGATAATCACTTTCTATAGATTATTGTTTTCTTATTTGCCTTGTGTTAATAAGAAATTTCTTTTAGTGGATAAGTTTAAAGTAACCGCTAAAGTTGGGTCCTAATGTCCTATAAGTTTGATTGTTAAGCATTTTCATTTTGTGGGTCCTGTTACTCAAGATGGAACCTACAAATAGAAACTGTTATATATGCCCTCTAAAACTTTGTTGCAAAACCAATATACTTTTCAAAAGTTAAAAAACAAAAGGACAATGTGTCTATATTTGCACATTGAGCTTTAAAAAATACTCAAATAGGCAAGGAATTGTCACTAGAAGACACATTATGACAACTGAAATGCCATTTTATCATCTTATAGTCAAGTGTCAACATTAATCATTACTTACTTGATGCCCATTAGTGAGACGTGGAATCGGTTGTTGAGATTCATGTCTAGAAGTGGATGAAATTTCAGAATCATCACGTTGCCATTGGCGTGTCGACTTTCCATTCCCTTGAACATAATCAAACTCGTTCTCCAAGTCATCAACATCATCCTCATCATCATCACCGTCAACACGAGGACTCCCTAAACAATTATAATTTAATCTTTCAATAAATTAAACAAAATCATCTAGTTAATGTCAAAATTTTGTATGCATAAGGCCTCTTAAAACCAAATCATTTTTTATTGATGAACAGAAGCTAACCTTTGTGTCTTTTGTATCGAGTCTTGCATTGAGGGCATGCTTGATTTCCATCCCTTCTTTCATACTCGTAGCATGGCCTACACACCGGAAATGCACACTCATTGCAAGCAACAAAAATGTCACCACTTTCAGTGAGGCCAAGTGTGTCGCCACAAATCTGGCATATTTGCCCATTTGAATTCTTCAACGCCTTCGGCTGCAATATCAATGTCACAGTGAATAAATATTTCTCTACAGAAAATGGATTAAAGGCTGCTTTATATTTAACAAACCACTCATGGAGTATATAATATTATAATTATAATGTAACCAATCCATATGTTATACTTTCGGTTCCAGTTCATCTAGGAACTAAAGGTACCCACACATGAGATTCTTTTTACTTATTACTTAGCTGATTAATCAAATCACACTAATCACAAAATACTAATATTATAATTATAATGTAACCAATCCATATGTTATACATTATAATTATAATGTAACCAAATCACACTAATCACAAAATCACTAAAAATTTAACTCAAAACACTCAAATTCCAAAAGGGCACTCATAAAATCACTTATACTATCAAATTTCACTTAGATCTACACAAAATCACTAGAAAATATATCATAAACACTCAAAATAATTAAGGGCACTCACAAAATATAAAAAAAAAACAACCATACTATCAAATTCCAGTTAGATCTACACAAATCAGTAAAGGGTATTTTAGTAAAAATAAACATACCCCTCCATCAGAATCATGTCTAATTCTGACTAACTCATTTCTTTTATAAGATCCAGCCACTAAACCTGCATTTGCTTCCATTTTCTCCAACTCAAATATCAAAATCAAGACTTTAAACACAAGCCCAGATCACAAAGATTGAATCTTTATAATGGGTTTGATTTAAAATTGGATCTTGATGATCGAATAATGAGCAATTTTAATAAAAATGTCCCATTTCTTGATCTTTGATCTTTGTTTACTTGATATGTGTGTGTTATATATTAGTGTCCTTTTAAATAATTTATTGGTTTTTTTTATAAGAAAATGAAGCGTTGATGAAGATATGAGAGAGCCGGTTAAAGGGGATGAAGATGATCGGCTTGGCTTGGCTTGACCGTCTGAACTGTTAGTGAGCTGCTTTCGGTGGAGAGCGAAAATTACTGGCATACCCTATTGCCTCCAAAAACATACAGTAGCCTTTTTATAAAGGGCATGTTGGGTTGACACACCATCAAAACAGGATCCGCACGCCATTAAAAAAGAATATTTTTTTTAATTTTTATAATTTTGTTTTTATTATAAAAATGCAAAATAAGGGATATGGGTGGTGTCTAAACCACATGACCCTTTATTTTTGTAACGAGAAGTCTTATACGGTATTAAAGAGCATTAGATGCGATTTATTTTTGTAACAGAAAGCATTGATTGATTGTGATTTACTTTTGTAACGGAAATCATTGATTGTGATTATTTTAGTAAACAAATCAATGTTCATAAAAATAAAAGTAGTTTATGGAGTGAGCGGAAGTTGAAAAGTTTAAAAAAATAATTAATGATTTAATCTAAGAAAAAGTTCATAGCACACTTCTTTAAATAGACAAACTAAACCTTTAACTTTTTATTTTTGACCATAAAATAACCTTTGACTATAAAATCCCTTACATTTTTTAAATTTCTCATGAATCTCTGTTTTAGTTAAACCTCACGTTAAACAACCCGACCGCGCTTAATATTGTTTTAACAGATATTACAACTCATATTAAGTCATGACAACTTCACTACGCCTTAACCTACTTGCAACCGTCTTTTAAACCGGTCAAACGAACTTACACGCTAATCCGCATAAGCAAACTCTCGATTTCCTACGAAACTAAGCCCGGTGCATCGCACGGGTTTGAACGACTCGTTATATATAAAGATTTGGTCCTCCTCATTAAATTGAATGCTTCAAGAGGAGTAACTCAAGCTTTAAAAGCTGTAAAAAAATTCGATTGTTGAAGTAACAACAAAGGGATAGGAGCCGGCACTTTAAGGTATACAATTATTAACAGTATTTTGATGTCTTCTCATCAAACAATAATCTAAATGATCAAAAGGTTTTAGAGGGTCGGGATCCGAAAGTGTGTTCTGTTGTTGAAGAAAACGAAAATGAATCGAAATCAGTGATTGTTCCTATTGCTATTAAAAAACCAGATGATTATCTCACTGTTAGTTCATCTATTTTTATTATTATCTTTTCTTTTAAATTTGTTATTTACAGTTTGTATTAAGAAATGACTTTTTTATTATGTTTGCAGGTATTAGCATTGCCATTGCCGCATAGACCGTTGTTTTCGGGGTTTTATATGCCAATTTATGTAAGGTAACAGTGACATTTTCATAACGACAATTGAACTTTGTTACTGTTTTATGAAATATTGTGTTTAGGATTTGAGATATCTTTTAATTGATAAAATTGATTGTCGCACGGTTATTAAGTTGCAAATATGATGCATATTGACGACATACTTTGTGTAAGGTGATTGATAACTATGTAGGTGAGATTGGGATGATTGAGAGTAAGCATACGTTGAGGGTGGATCAAGAGGAGTTGGAGATGGTTTCCGCAAATTGGTGGGGTTGTAAGGGTTATTTCAATATCCGTGGCCATAGGTTACGTATGTGTTAAATCGTGAAAAGCATAAGATTCTTCTAGATTTAAATAGTTAGCTTATTTTTAGAGGTAAAAGATATGTGTAATTAAGCACTTATCAAATCTCCCAAACTAAGGTATTGTGTGTCCTCACACAATGTTATGAAGTAAACACGTAAGCCCCGTTTTTACCATTTTCTGAATTTACACTAACTACAACTACTATTTTTTTTGGATTTTCTCATTTTTTAACAAGTTTGACTTTCTTTATTTATCATACTGGGATCATAGAATGAGAAGCGCCCGCAGAGACTCTGTGCGTCAATGAGAATTGCACACTGTGGTGTAACACTGATATATTTTAGTAACTATAATTTATGAACTGATTTGATTTTTTTTCTCTTTCTTTCAGGTGAGTGACATATGCTTTTGTCACATTATGAGCATATTTGGAGGTCTAAGTTTCAGCCCTATCACCGAAAAAGAACTGTCCAAATAGCTTTTTCTTTAGATCCCGATTGGAAATAATTTAATGTAGCAAGCTTCACCCATTTTAGGTTTGTTACATGTTCTTTACTAAGTGGGGTTGAGTTAAAATGTATAAATGTTACCCTGTTTTCAATTCACCATTTACAGGTAATGAAAATTGATGAACTTGAGGCACAACTCCATGAAGTCGAGGACATTGTGGAAGACCTTAGAGAAGAGTTAAGGTCAGTGCAAAGGCAATTAGAATCAACAGTAACGGAAAATAAGAAAATGTATGAACTCGAGGCAGCAACTTCATTTAACTAGAGCAGGTTCATGTTTAAGTTTTCTTTTTAGTGAATATGAACCAAGGTTGTTCATGTTCTTTCATTAGTTGTGAGGGTCTATCGACACCTCCTACATTCGCCTCGCCACCCCCCCCCCCCCCCCCCCCCCCCCCGTATACATTGTGTCCAAAATAGTTTACTTAAGGAGTTTTAGCCGGGTATCGTAGTGTGAGGTCAAGAGTCATGTTTGGTTCTAGCCCACTTCCATATTTTGGGGACTTAAAACCGGCAAAGACCAAGCATTTGTGTTAAAGCTACAATAAATTACATTAATAATTGTACTCGACGGGCGTATAGCGCATACTACCTTCTCTGTCAGAATTCGAATAAAGGGATTGTTTCTAAAAAATTGGTTTTCTCAGTTGAAAGTTTTAGTTACTGTAATTTAATTTTAATATCCACACCCTTAAGAAAAAGGAATTTGGCACTGGAAAAAACCCGCCAGCAGCAACATGTTTTTCGATATATGTTACCAGCGTTGTCAGAGGGCGTATAGAATCCCAGGCTTCAGCTGTGAGCAAACAGCTCCATGGGAACGAACTTTAGAAAACCCCACGTCACTTTATATAATGATTTTAGATGATGATTCTTTTGAAATGTCCGTCTTATTTGTAATTTAAGTGTCACATGTTCTGCTAATTCATGGGGCAAAGTCTTATATCTCTCATTCTCAGTAAACTGATAATGGCTCAATAAGTTTTGTATGTGTGTTTTGTGCAGGTGGTCTGCACATTGGTTGATGATTGTGGCTTAAGAATGCCTTACCACGTCAACTTAAAAGGTTAGTTCGCAATAGAATAAACCAGCATGTATTCACAGTTCCACACGTACATGGAACACATAATCGAGATCATCGACTCACAAGTAGATATGAGACGTTGAATTCTTTTATGAATTTGCATCGACTAACACCATCCGTGAACCATATCGATGCCCACCCATAGCTTGAATCCTATAAGTTATTTTTTGTTCTTTGCACATTCAGATAGTGACTTTACAGCTACACCGTGAATTTTTGACTAAATTCTAAGAGAACCCCCGAAATAAAATTATTTTGAAGGTTATGTTTGATCTTTTCACTTAGTTTATTACCAACGGCAGTGTGGTCATCTTCACGTGTCTTGCATTATTTGACCGTTTATTATAAAAATAAATGTGAACATTATATGAAAAGTATCTTCTATATTTCTCACTTTGGTTTTATTTTTGACTTTCATATTCAACAGATTTCATAGTAAAATGGGCCATCGGTTGGTGCATTGTGAATACTAAGTGGTCAAAGAGTATTGGGTCATCAACACATGAATATAGTATATGTGGTTTAAGTGTATTGTCACATAAATGTTTAAGCTGACTATTGTATCTATGATATCTCTAATTTAGGTTAAAGTAGTATGAATTCAAGTTAATCAACTGTAATACGTCTATACTTGCTGTATGATTATGTGGTTTTGGTTTATGTGACCTTGCTTCATCATTTTATATTGCAGTTGTTGTCGAAGAACCAAACAATCACAACTCAAATTTTTTAACAGACGTCCGACAGTAGAAGTTGGCGCTACATGACATGTGCTTTGTAAGCTGGAAAGTAATGGTATAGCAAATGGAAGCTAAAAGGGCAAGTCTCAGGGATTTGAAAACTTTCTTATAGCTTTGCATAATTGTATGTATTGGAAATTGATTTTTTAGAAACAATATAATATTTATGTCTATGTAGCTATAATACTTTAGTGACTACATATCAACATCATATAAGTTGTTTATGATTTTAAAATTCGTGTATAATTTCTGTTTTACATCATTCATAACGAAGTGTATGAATATCTCAACTTTATTGTTATAACTTCCAATATAGTTACACAATAACTTTTGCTATAATTTCATATTGTATGTATGATAACCTCTTTGAACTTTCTTCTTTCTTAAATTGGTTTTTCTGAATGATCACCCTTACAATTATATTTTAAGCATAAAACAACCCTACACAATCCATTACATTAACGGACTAGAGACGTAACGGCCAGTTTTGCGCTACAGTTTGTTCAAATGACGATCGAGAAGTATATCAAACAACAATGAAACGCGTAATACTTTGAAAGTTATGATCAAAAAGTCTAAAAATTTTACTATCATAGAACAACTATAATAATCTACGCTTTATTATTTTACTTTAACAAGAATTATTCATTTATAGTTTATTAGTTACTTAATTTAAGGGAAGTATAACCAATTCGGATCAACAGATGGTAAATGGAACGGTGTGGCAACTTCACTAACTCATGACAACTTCACTACGCCTTAACGTATATTACAACTTATAGATCTGCATAAGCAAACCTTCGATTACCAACAAAACTAAGCCCGGTGCATCGCACAGGTTTGAACGACTCGTATGTTTATAAAAATAGCAGTAGTAGCACTGAGGAGGTCTAAATGCATGCATACGTAGTATACATATAAAAAATGCTCGTAAATATAAAATGTGTAAAACAATTCATAAATGTTGAACACTCTTATGTTACTTTATAGATGCATGTGTGTTACTATAATGGTATTACTATAATTACAAAAATTCATGCATACATGTTAGAGTATAAATATCATTGTAGAATATTGTTACAATAACAAGCGTGATTACCCGCGCGTTGCTGCGGGTCGTTAATTTTTTTCGCATAGTTGCGAGGCATTATTATTTTTTATTTTTTTTATTTTGTGTGGTTTTATTTTTTCAGCCTCATGTTTAATAGTTTGTTTTTTTTCTTATATGGGCTTATGTGTGAGGCTTATGTTTAAAGATTTCTTTTTTGGTTATACAGTTTTTTTTAATATAATTTTATGGGAACATGGCTTTTTTTATTGTATTCTGTGTGGATTTATTTTTTCGGTCTCATGTTTAATAGTGCGGGTTAATTTTTGCGTTAAAATTTTATTTTTATTCTTTTCTATTTTTTATTTTTGCGGGTTTATTTTTTCAGTCTCATGTTTAATAATTTGTTTTTTTATATATGGGCTTATTGTTGGGCCTCATGTCGCGGATATTTTTTTATCTTAATAAGTCAATATTTTTGTACTTTTTTTTTCTATTTTGTGCCGAACGGTTTTTTTACATTGCCTAAAAAAAAACAAATGGGTTGGCCCAATTGGGAGCCCAAAGGGCCGAGCACTGTAGCGTGTGGAACAAAACTACGTCGTTTTATTCTACGCGAGACATTATTTTTTTTATTTTGTGCGGTTTTATTTTTTCGGCCTCATGTTTAATAGTTTGTTTTTTTTCTTATATTATGGGAACATGGGCTGAGAATCGCGCGTTACTGCAGGGCGTTTTTTTATTGTATTTTGTGCGGGTTTATTTTTTCGGTCTCATGTTTAATAGTTTGTTTTTTTTATATGGGCTTATGTGTTGGGCCTCATGTCGCGAGTATTTTTTTATCTGAATAAGTCAATATTTTTGTAGTTTTTTTTTCTATTTTATGCCGAGCGGTTTTTTTACATTGCCTACAAAAAAAAAAAAAAAAACAAGCTTTAATTTGGTATAAAGAATTTAACTAAAACATATTTCTCACAAAAACTATGCTTTAAACTTTTATTCGCGACTTACTAATAGTATAGATGAACACTGCCGAGTGATAGGAGGTAACAATAATTACATGTTAAAATTTTCAAAAATTAAACCCACAGTTAGTGTCACATTATATTGTTTTTATCACTTGTGAAATTAAGATAGTGAATACCCATGACTAATGTCACATTATTATTACTTTCTCTCGCACATGAGATTTAATTATCATTTATTATCACTGGTGATATACAATGTCCACGGGGTAATAATTGTTAAGTACGGTGGAATCTTGTTTAGAAAGGTTTGGATGTTCATGGGCTTGCCGTATGTTGTATAGTATATGGTTTATTAGTTTAGAGTTTGAGGGTTTAGTATTAGTGATAGTTGGTTTATTGGTTAGTTTTTGGTGTTTAGGTTGGTAAGTGTGGTTCGGCGTTAGAGGTTTGTTGGTTGAGATTTTAAAGTTTAGTGTATATATCTCATTTGTGGGTTTTTATCCGTTTGTAGAGTTTGTTGGTTAGATGATGTAGGGTTTAGTGGTAGGTTGTGGTTTGAGTTTTTAATTAGGGGGATTAGTGTTAGAGGAGAGATTGTTAGGGTGATGCATTGTTGATTGTTTAGTGGTAGAGTTGTATTGATATATGAGTCAAGCTTGTGAGAGGTCGATTATTATTGAGTGAGGATGTGTGATGTATTTACGTATGTTGTGGGTATTGTATTGGTGATGTGTTTAGACGTGTTGTTAGTGTTTTTGTGATAGATATTGAATTAGTTGTTATGGTTGTTATTATCACATGTGATATTATACTCTAGTGTTAGAGGTTATGGTTTTGGTATAGGTTTAGTGGGATAGGGTTAGGTTTGTCGTATAGGAGAAAGGTTAGGTTTATGGAATAGGTTACGTGGTGTAGGGTTGGATGTTGTTGTTATAGAGTTGTAGTGTTAGGGTGTTTAGGGGTTTTTGGTATAGGGTTTAGTGGTTAAGGGTTTAGGTTTTTTTGTATAAGGTTTAGTGGTTAGGGGCTTTAGGGTTTTTGGTATAGGTTATAAAGTTTTCATATAATACACTTGTGTATTATACATAATATTTGGGTGTTTAGGGGTTTTTGTTATAAGGTTTAGGTGGTTATGGTTTAGGGTTTTTGGTATATGGTTTAGTGGTTAGGGGTTTAGGGTTTTTGGTATAGGTTTTAAAGTTTATGTATACATTACTTGTGATATTATACTTAGTGGTTGGGGGTTTGTGGGGTTTAGGGTTTTTAGTATAGGGTTTAGTGGTTAGAGGTTTAGAGTTTTTGGTATAAATTTTAAAGTTTATTATGTATTATATCCTTGTGATATTTATACCAGTGGTTAGGGATTAGGGTTTTGGGTATAGGGTTTAATTGGTTAAGGTTTAATGTTTTGGTATATATTTTTAAATAGTTTATGTATATATCACTTGTCATATTAAACCTTGTAGTTAGTTTTGGGGTTTAGGGTCTTGTATAGGTTTAATGGTTACAGGACATGACAAATTGTATGTATACCTGTTGGTTACTTTATGTTAGCTTTTACTCACTTGTTGTGAGGGTGATGTTTTTTATATAGTTTGAATACATTAATTAGTGTTATTTTATTTTACTTATCACCTTGTGGATATTATCATATGTAGAATATCTCTGTGTACGGTGAACCTACTCTAATCTCTTATTATCAAACAATCATCACAATATCATAATGTATAAAAAAATTAATCAGTGTAAACACACTAATAATTTCTCTAATAGTAATACTTGTGAAAAAGCACGAAAACGCATGAAAGCACACAAAAAGGGAAGCGCGCGAAAGCGAGAAAAGAATACGCGAGTCAGCGCATTAGGCGGGCTCACGCTGTGCGAAAGTCGGCGTAAACGGCCGCGAAATCCGATTGTGAAACCGCGTCCGACTAAAGGAATGCGGACGGAAAGGTGCTGATAACAGTTGGCGAAAATGTTATGAAACGTAGAAATCGTTCGATAGTGGACGGGTAAACATAAGAAAAAATGTGAGGACAGACGAAAACGTGCGAAAATGTATGAAAATGTGCGAAAACAGACGAAAACGTGCGAAAACGTAACAAACCGTGCGAGAACATATAAAAACAAACGAAAACGCGCGAAAGCGGACGAAAACATAAAAAACGTATATAAACATAAAAGAAACGTAAAAAACGTAAAAAAACGTAAAAAACGTAAAAACGTAAAAAAAATTAAAAAAAGTAAACAAACGTATAAAATCGTAAAAAAAAGGTTTAAAATCGTAAAAAAAAGTAAAAACGCAAAAAAACGTAAAAAAAACATAAAAACGTAAAAAAAAAGTAATATACGTAAAAACGTAAAGAACGTAGAAAAAGTAAAAAAACGTATAAAAAAGGAAAAACGTAAAAAAACGTAAAAAGCGTAAAAACGTAAAAAACGTAAAAAACGTAAAAATCGTAAAAAACGTTAAAAACGTAAACACGTAAAAAAACGTACAAAATGTCATAAAAGTCATTTATTTGCAATTTGGGCAATATTTGCCAACTTTACAAATAATAAGGGAGTGGTTAGTGTGAGTTTTAGTAAATTTACACTTTTGGTCCCTTCATTTTTTTTAATCTTAAATCTTGTCTTTTTAATCTAATGAAATGAATGGTCTAGATTTGTCCCTTGGTATGTAGGAAGAAACTAGTATGCAAAATAACTCACCTCCATGCATAATGGTTTTACAATAATTACAAAAATGAAAGCATACATAATGGTATTACTATAATTACTAAAATGGTATAATGGTATTACTATAATTACAATAATGCATGTATACATGTTACAGTATAAATATCAAGTCTTCAAGTTCTAAGTAGCGATGTATTCCAAAACTTTTGAGCTCATGATGGAGAAACAAAATGTTGTGTTTTTTTTTATATGTTATGTACAAATTTCATGATCGGTATGACTGACTTCAAAGAAGAATGCAAGGCCATTGGTAGTGGTTTCGTTTAATCTTATTTTAGTAAGAGTTAACTACGCTTTATTGGCATGTTTGTTTTTACTCTTAATTATCTACCTTGTGAAGAGAATTTGTGTAAAGGTTCGTGCCCAAAAAATATACCCCCAGGCACAACGGTGGCATATACAGGCTGTCGTGGTAGATATTCATAAAGTATAAAAACAAAGATTTATCAAAAACCTCAATATTCATAAAGTATAAAAAAAAACTCAAATAAGTATTATATTTTGTGCATATAATATGTTTTGGTCAAACAAAGATTTACCGATTGTATATTTTTAATGAGAGATGATTTGCACACTCCATAAATTTATTGGCACACTCAAAAATATGTGTGTCATGACTATTATACCCTTAATATTTGCACATTTCATTAAATGATGTAAGGGTATAAATGTCAAGACATAGACAATTTGAGTGTGCAAATCAATAAGTGGAGTGTGCAAATCATCACTCATCTTTAATACATATATGTGTTTTTCTAACTTGTGCCCTAGGGGCACATGTTAAGAAATGGTCCACAGCCTGTGTGTCACCGTCTGAATGGCCAAAAATTATTTAGTGGTCTTCATATGAGGCCTCACATTCACTGACTGGCCACTCAGAAGATGACACGCAGACAATGACCATTTCTTAACATGTGCCTCTAAAGCACAAGTTAGTAAAAATCCTAAATATATAAATGTAAAAAGAGTTTTACTCATTTTTTCCGTCACCAACACTTTTTTAAGATATAAAAGTGGCTCAGATTATTGTATATGATTTATAGGCATACACGCATGTCAGTGGAATAATATTTTTTTGAGAAAATTTTAATACGTATTAAACATAAAGAAAAAAGGCAATTCTTTCGCAACATCAATGAATAGCTAGAATATCATTTTTCTTTATTTATGATATTTTATGTGCTTCAGTGTTTTTCAATTTGGTTTTATAACATGATTTCGGGCAGAAAATGAAAAATTCACCAAAAAGTCTTTAGGTAGATTTGTGATGTGATTAGATACTGTTAACTTTTTGTTTGAAAGTAAAAAATTGTTTACGTTTGTTGTATTTTAAAATATAAAGTCTAAGGGTATAAAGTTTAAGGGGTTATTTATTTATTTTTTAAAGTTATAATAAAATTTATAAATTTACACTTAACTCCATATAATTTATTTAAAATTAAAAACCACTAAAGTTTTATAAATTACCTCATCTTTTTTCAAGTTTTTTTTACAAATTTGACACATATATGTTTATGTGTTTTTTTTCTCCAATATATTTCTCCACCAAAATTTTTTAATTTTGACCAAATTGATTCAATTTTGACTTTTTATTGACCAATCAGATCGCATGATTTTGCCTACGTGGCAAAATCAAGCGTTCTGATCGATCCAATTTTAGAATTCATAAGATTTAATCTCGTAGAAAACTCCGAAATGATGTAATTCTTTTATTATATAAAAGATTAAACAAATTGTACATATTGTGTAAATTCAAAAAAAACCTCATTTAGCGATTACTGATATTATTATTGGATTATGTCATTTTCTCTTACCAATAAGTCACACAGTAGTATTTGCATTAAGAAATAATGTGACGCTCAATGTCAAACGTTGAATCCTTTGTATTAAATTGTGTACATTAGTCGCGTATATTTACGTTACATTCTCAAAACGGTTAAAGTCATATAATGAAGAGGGAAGTACAAAAAACATCCATGTGGTTTATCAAAAAACCGTCTCACGTCCCTCGTTAATACTTCGTGCAAATTCCATCCATGCGTTAGTAAAATGAGGCGTCATACATCCTTGAGGACGAATGATGCAAATATTTTGTCAGTTAAAGAGGCAAAAGTGAGACAAAAATACATCTCTGTGGTTTGCAAAAAGTCCGTCTCACATCCCTACGTGACCAACATTTTCCCCCCTTAACTGACAAACTATTTACACCGTTCGTCCTCAGGGATGTATGGTGCCTCATTTTACTAACGGAGAGATAAAATCTGCTCGAAGTATCGATGAGGGACGTGAGTCGGTTTTTTGATAAACCACATGAATGTTTTTTGCACTTTACTCTATAATGAACTTGTACTTTTCAAATTGTACTTATATCATAAGTCTACTACAATGATCCAAACACCTCTACTTTAACCTCTATCACCACCATTAACTCATCGCCACACCATTACCCTGTCACCAGCCCACACGCTCCACAACCACCATGCCCACAACTCCACCCCCCGCCGCCACCTTCTTTAAATAAGAAGCTCACCTACTAAAAAAGGTTGAATTTAAGGCAAAGCAAACAAACCTTAAAAAATCGTGAATGAGGAAAAAACACAAGATAAAGTAAGAAAAATAGACGTAGTGTTACCTTTATCGGAAAATGTTGCCACGGGGAAAAAGTAAGTGAGTATGAGAAAGGTAGAGGCGAATATGTTGAAAATTCCATATGAGAGATTGATATGGTATTAATGGTTGAGTATTGGAGTGGAAGAGTGTATCAATATTTTAAAGGTTCAACAGTGGGTAACTATTATATGCTGAGGTGTCATTTTCTGGGAGCTCTACAGTTATTTTTGCTCTCTTTCTTATAGTATAGGTAGAAAAAACTTAGCATACATATGTGCTGTCAAAATTTTCAGCATTGCGCTATCTTTTACAATGATCGCATTCATAATAAAGCTTTTGGAACAACTTTTCCGACATTAATAAAAGAATAAAAAGAAATTCCAAAGATAATAAAGGTCGAGTTTTTGTAACAACTTGTAAGTCATGTTTGGTACACTAGTTTATTGGAAGATTGTGATTATTTAAAAAAAATAAAATACTTAGAATATAAGCTTTGTTTAAAAACATAACTTAATTAAAAAATTAAAGAAAATAATCTTTAGAATCTCTTAACTTTAAATAATAAAAATAATCTACTTTCTTTAACTTTCGCTCCATCTTCATCAAGGTTGTCAAGATCGCGATCCTACCTGGGATCGTTTTTCTCTTTGCAAGATCGATATCGTAAGATTCTACCAATTTGCCATGTTTTGCAAACAATGGATAAACGAGTCAAACTGTTTTCATTTCTACACAACATCAAAGATAAATTCATATAACATCCTCTTAAATATGTCAAATATCAAATTTGAAACACCAAAGTAAAAGTAAAACACAAATTTTCGGATTATTTTGATTTCGGCTTATATTTCATAAGCTTCAATTTTCCCGCTTATTTTAAGCCTTGTGGGCTTAAATAAGTTTATCACGATATGATAAAGTAATATAAACCCATAAGTCTCAAAATAAGCTAGAAAATTAGGGCTTATGAGATAACGAAATCAAATAAGCTCATAAACCCACATATAAGCAGAAACAAACACCTCTAGGTATAAACTATAATTAGGTCTAGAAAATGAAACGTCAATGGTTGACTTATTAGACATTAGTAAAGGTCATTTGTGTTCGAAGCCACCATCCGTCCTTATGGTTGGATATCGTCAAGGAGGTTCATCATATTCAGAGGCAGGGGACTGATTTGATGGGATTCATTCACAGAAAGATGGGCAACGGGGTAGACATTCGGTTCTGGGAGGACAAATGGAGGGGCGACAACACTTTCCAATCTGACTTTCCCAGAATGTATGCATTGGAGACTCAAAAAAATATTTCAGTAGCGTTGAAGTTATCTCATGATGATCTTCTGTGTTCGTTTCGTAGAGCTCCAAGAGCTGGAGCTGAAGAGCTTCAATATATTCAGCTCGTGAAGATTATGGAGGGAATTACTCTTTTCGATTCGAAGGATAGATGGAGATGGTCTTTAGAAGGTTGTGGCGAGTTTACAGTCGCTTCGGTTAGGAATCTCCTTGACGCAAACTCGTTACCAGTGGTCTCTTCCAAAACCCGTTGGATAAAAGCCGTGCCTATTAAAGTCAATATTCACGCTTGGAAAGTTAAGTTGGACATCTTACCTACTCGGTTGAACATCTCTAAAAGAGGCATGGATATTGAGTCGATTCTATGTCCTTTATGCGAAAAGAATGTGGAATCATCTAGCCATATTTTCTTTACTTGCCCTATATCTAGAGAGATATTTCGCAAGGTTTTGCTTTGGTGGGAAATTGATCGTGATGGTTTCCTCTTATGATTAATGGTTAGAATGTTGTTGAGTATCCGTCTTCATTCTAAACATAAAGAGTTGTTCGAAGGCGTTTGTTATGTCTTGTGGTGGTACATTTGGAATTTCCGTAACAAGATCATTTTTTGTTCGGCTTGTCCTTCGAAGGCGCTTATATTTGAGGAGGTAGTCACCCGATCCTTCATTTGGTGTAAACATGGATGTAAAAAGTCTTTTAGTTGGGTAGATTAGCTTAAAACCCCGCATCTTGTTACTTTGTAATTTCTAGCTTCTTGCTAGTCTTTTCGTTTCAATAAAATCCGTCGTTCAAAAAAAAGTTAATTAATTAAAGTATTTTTTAAAGTTTGTAATAATAATTTCAAACAAGTATAATATAGTAAACTTGTTCAAACTTCCCTATCTATTTTTATTAGTGGATAATTAAATTAGGACATTGCAAAAAAATGGACTATTAATTTGAGACGAAAAAGAATATTTTTTTAGTGTCACTATCTATCAAAAGTTGATCGAACTTGCTTTCTAAGAGCCTTAGGTATCATAACTTGGCAACACCAAGTTTTTGTTGCCACATCAGCATAACACCAACACCAACACCAACACCACTCCTCTAATCATAACACCAAATAACACCACTCACCTCTT
>BQNB010151406.1:3539-15904 GCA_026074375.1 Tanacetum coccineum
TATATTTGGCAGTTTTTGTCTGTTTTTGGTCATTTAAGCTCGTTTTTAGAGGTAAAAGATATGTGTAATTAAGCACTTATCAGTATATGATCATATCATATAGATTATAGCACACACAATAACCAAAATGCATTTGCACAGATCACAACAGTTGAGCCTAAAGGTCAAGAAATGACCATTGGTCAAGTGAAGTTAACACTAAATGATTCACTATTTAATACCTCTTAAGTTAATCGGTGTCCCAATCTTCATCCTACCTTTATAATGTTTTGACCCTACTTTCTGTTGTGTAATTTGTAGCTTTTGAAGACGGTTAGCTCAAACACCTAAACAACAATTAAATGTTACAGATCATTCTCAATAACGCATGATTTAAAAATTGCAACAAACATAAATCTGCTATAAAATCGCACATGACATTTCAAGTATGTATTTTATATAAACCCATATAAGGATAGATAAATCAAAGATACTTAGATCGTGTCACACAACACATTCTAATTAATTTACTGGTTGTAGATATATGTCGTTGACAAAATTAAAAAGTATGAGCTAATCATCTTATTCAAGTTGGTCGTCATTTTCTTGTCTTTTTTTTCAATACTCGCTATAACTAAAGGTTCAGTTATACATATTCAAGTTCATAAACGTAAAAAAGAAAAGAAAAAATGCAATAGTTCTTAAAGCATAAAAATGCATACCTGTTCTTTATTTAGCCACCTAGGAGCCCAGCTTCGAGAAGGATCCATATCCAAGATTATCCTATAGCCAAACAAAAAGCACAATTACCGCAGGAGAATCAAATCAACAGTCTAACAAAATAATCACATACCAATAGGTCTCTTATTTGTTTGCCTGCTTTGGTATCCCTAACGGCCTAACAACACTTTCAAGTTGAGTGGTCGCCTAAAATTGCCTTTATTACCGACGGCATAGATCCTAATCTTCGGATCGGGCACACCACGGCAGTAACGTGTGTATCTATAAATCATACTATTTTAACCAAAAAACTTATCTTTTATGATTCTTATCACACAAATGTCACAAAGATTCACTCTTTGCCATAGGAAATAGCTCAAAATCAAATTGTTTGATTTAGTCCAAAAAAGGTATACTTGTATTGATAGACATGGAAGTTGGAAATTGCTTTTTGCTAATTATGATAATGAAGTAAAAATGGCATAAAGAAATGGTCAAAGATAAGTTATTAAGGTAAAAAAACCACTCTTAGCGTTTGATGGACTCTCATAGGCCAAGAAGGGAACATGTCCAAAGTAGTTGCTGGTGTTGGTACTGTGTTGTATAAAGCTGCAATAAAAGCATGAAAATAACACAAATATCTTTTAGGATCATCTTCAAGAAATTGTAAAAACTAAAAAGGGATACCTAATCCCTTTGTTTTTTGACACTTTCAAACCATCTTTATGTATATGTTCTTGAAAGTGTATTTGGTAAAAAATAAAAAAAGCTTTAGCATATTTCACAAAAAAAATAAAGAGAAGTTAAATACTCGTCTAATCGCCTCAATCTTTTCTTGCTTCGTAGCTTCCCTCGCCATTTCTCGTATTTCCACTATCCTATCATCCATTTCCATCATTTCGAACTAAGTTTCCATTACATTAAATTCCGCCAACTCGTTTCGCTTAACGCCTAAATCTAAACCCCTCGGTTTTTCCTCACTTTCGTCGAAAATCAAAACAGCACAAACAGTCTGAAACACAAAGGCCTCAATCAAATAAAACTCAATTTTCAAAAAAGACTTATTTTCAAAATTCTTGAAAAAAGGACCGTTTCCAAACCCACCAATTCCCATATCTGAAAAGTTGTTTTCTTCATCTAGCTGTAACATTTCTCATTTTCATTGTACGACTCTATTAATGATCACAATTTATTTTAGTCCGATATGCGTTTACTTTTAATTTTGACTTTTAAGCTAAATCGCATAGAGTAGAAATAATCATTTAACGCAAACGGTCACCAAATAAAATCAAGGTTTTCGTCAAGCAAGTGTCAAGTAATTATTAGGAAGATAATTATTGAAATTGCTCATTTTATTTTTATTGGTCACGTAGATGACTTACGTTTCACAATAAAATACACTTAGACACACCACGGAAATACCTAGACTTACCTAGACTCAAACCAATACCCACTTTTAATGCCTAAACACAAAATTTAATCAAATCTTGTGTTATTACCCAAAGTTAGCCGAGTATGGGTAGGAAAACCCATAAAAAAAATCGTCCTTGGTGTTTACTAGCTAAATAAATCTCCTAAAGATCCTCACAAGTACTTGTACATTCTAGTTCTCATTAATACTTGTCCTAATGGTCTCCTACTAGTCTTTTACACATTGGTTAAGAACCATTTTTCCTCTTGATTCCTTTTGTGCCGCGGTTAACCAAGAACAAACCACAAATCCTTGGGATTTCCTAAATCTAGCTAGAACTTGTACACTATGCAAGTAATTAAAGAGTGTACTTAGGAGTATTACAAATACCATGGGTAATTAACTAGAAAACCTCTAAACCACCAAGTTAGGGCTCGTATGGTTTGGTTAAGGACCAAGGAAAGCTAACTAGTCACTAAGTCTATAAATACCCATATACATTTGACACTTGAACACTTCTAAAACTCTAAAACCACTATCACTAAGCTAAACCTTTCTCAATTATCCTCACACCTTCGAATCTCACGCAACCAAGCCCATACACAAGCCACATTTCCCTCTAAGTGTTCAAGAGATACTAAATACTCGTGTAAGAGCCTAAGGATTTGGGTTTACAAGCTTTGGAGCTTAAAGTATACACGGTTGGGTGTATACGACTTGGGTTTACTTCGCAATCCACGTACTAATAACCTTAGGACCCTTGTAAGTCACAACTAAGCCTTTATGCCATTTTTCACTTCTTTACTTTCATAATATAGCCAATATGTCGCGTAACTTTGAGTTGTATAACATATGAGAACGTGAACATGCATGGTTCGACCCATGCATGGTTCACGCCCCTATCTTAAACATATACTATGCCTTGTGTGGTGCTAACATGAAAGAAACACGGTCTAATATCGAGCAAGAGCTTAAACGTTTCATAGAAACCTACAAATATGAGCCAAGGTGTTCATGAGTTCGTTCTTGATAAAAACACGAATCCTATACGTAAACTTTCAATGTAAACAAAACCTTTGGCTTTCGGAACGCGTAAAATAGCTTATTAATCAAATGCATGTAATAAATCATAGTTAATAAGTGTTAACGAGTGTAAAATGAGACGGTTAAAAACCCTAAGAATGAACTAGTAAACCAAGGGAGCTTGCGGGTCACTTGGGGGCTTGGCAGCCCAGTGCGAGAGCCCAACGGGCCTAACAGCCCATTTCCTTTGAAGTCTTAGCTTAATAATAAGCACCCCAAGCTTATTTAGAGGTCTATAAGGCTTATTTGATTCACATGGATCTTGTCATGTCGTGAGAAGCCCCAACCGAACCCTTAATGGACTCACTAGCCCATTAACGAGCCCTATTCGAGCGATAAGCTCACAATAAGCTCAAAGCAGCTTATTGATGAACTCTTATAAGCTAGATGGACTTAATGGACCCAAATATAGTTAACGGACCCTAATGGATCAAACCAAAACCTTTAAAATCCAATCGGACCCTTAATAGGCCCAACAACCCATAAACTAGAGCTTATTAGCTTATTTGGATAAGCTGGACCAAAAACAGATTTAATAAGCTTAAAAGGGTAGAAAATAAGCTAGGAATACTAAGTAGACCTTTGTATTCAATTCGGGTCGAGATATTAGGCTCACGAGCCCAATAAGCTCGAAAAAGGCCAAAATAAGCTCTCCCAAGCTTATTTCCAACTTAACAGACTTGATAAGTTATGGAGGCATTTTTGCTTTTAAAACTTATTGGACCCTTAGAATACTTAATGGACTTTAATGGGCCCAATAAGGCCCATTAAGCCAAAATAAGCTCGTTAAAGCTTATTTATAAGCTAAGGCAGCTTATATGGCTTATTTGGACTTAATTAAACATAATGCCACTTGTTGGGATTTAATTGGAGTAAAAATGCAATTTTTACAAAGTCGGAGGACTAAAATTGCCAATTTATAAACTTAAGGGTCAAAATAGTTATTTACTAAATTTAACAAGTCCAGGGACTGTTTTTGTCAATTCTGGAAACTAGGGGGCTATTTCAAACCTATAAGGACCTAAAGTGTAACTTTGTAAAGTTAAAGGACTAAAAGTGTAATTATTGAAACTTGAGGGTTTAAAATGTAAATATGGTATAATTCCTACCTTAGGGGCTGTTTTGTAAATTATAAAAAACCTAAGGGTATTTTGTGAACGAATGTGAAATATTTAAACACTTAACGAATTGGGCAAATTATAATATATTCGGATATTATTCGGTTTTGAATAACGGCTTAATAAATAAGAACATTTATTAACAAAATATATACGTTTTCCAAGAGCCATCATGAATTTCAAATACAATAATCATGTGCACCACCACACAAGTGATAACAGTATATATAAACTTATAATTGAATTTAGTTTATACACTGAGTCGTTAGCCTAAATATGTAGACTAAGACTTGACCGTATTTACTTAGGTATTTGATAGTGTGATTCATTGCTATACTTGGATATATAATATCATTCAGGAGGAATTTACCTGTTAAGGTGAGTTCATGGCCCTACGTTTTTACATTTATTTAAATGGTTTACATCTTTGGGGTGAGAACATGCTTTGTTTTACAAACTGGACGCAAGTGTACATTTTATACTATGATTACGTGTTTGCCTAAGTAGCGATAACCAACTGAGCCCACTATCATGAACTGTCAATTACTGGATTGTAAGTGCGAGTGTTATAAATAGATCTATTTGGGATTGACATCCCCGTTTGGGTGAGTAGCGCTCACTGTGCCGGTTTGCCGGACAACAAACGTATACCATAGTCAGATTTTGGGATGTTTTCGGGTATAGAAATCATTCACCAAGCAATGTTGGCAATTTATTGCATTCATTTACATGTCGAGCTTCAGTGTCATGAGCTTAGGTAGACGTAATTACTTTTTATGATGTTTGCATTTGTTGCTTAATCATACACTTGGAAAATCCTTGCATGGTCCTACTATTGTATTGACAATTTAACCTATAAATTCACCAACTTTATGTTGACGTTTTAAAGCATGCTTTTCAGGTCAATAAGGCATGAGATGTCGTGATACATTGGAGGTCGTTTTGAAGTGTCAATGATAGAGATAAATGGTTTACATCTTTGGGGTGAGAACATGCTTTGTTTTAGAAACTGGAAGCAAGTGTACATTTTATACTATGATTACGTGTTTACCTAAGTAGCGATAACAAACATGTTTTTTGTTAATCCAATGTATCTTTTCAAACGACACGTTTAGTGGTCGTTCTTATATCTTGTGCTATTGATCTATGAAGTAACGCCCTCGGATATTCAATATTCCACTGCTACCCAGATTTGAGAGTGTTACATCTTATATATGTTTGGTCCTTAGTCCATCATTTGTCCAAATATTGTCTATGATAACAAGATCTCACATAACTTTTACTTCTAAACTTAATAAGTAACTTTTTAAACCATTAACTTATATATAATTTATATAAATGAACCAAAACTTGAATAATACTTATACTTCCATTACAACATGTATTTAACATCCATATAACATATAAAAAGTATATCATACCATGATCACAAGTAAAAATCCATTTTACATGTTAATAAGTTTCTTAGATGGTGATTTACTATATAAACATTATATATATACAAAATCAAAAATTAAAGAGATTAGGAGTTTTAGATGACCTTAATATGAAGTAGGATGATGAACAACAAGATCTAAACCCTAGTTTAGATATTAAACCCAAGCTTCCAAGACTTAGAAACCCTAATTCCAAAGAAAACCCTAATCTTAAACCTTTCTTAATTAACTCTTGTAAATGCTTAAATAAACCTTCAAACCTTCTTGGTATATCTTAGATATGTAGTTAGAACACTTCTATACTTGCTAAATAAATTTTATATGGATTGTTTAGTGTGTTTGTGTTTGGCCGTGGGATAGAGGAGAGACAAAGAGAGTGTTTGTGTTGTTTTTACTATAAAAAGTGATATGTGTGTGTTCTCTTCTAGTCTTGAATTTATATACTACAAGTAGCTAGTTGATAACACTATTAGAGAGCTCTAGCCAAAATAAGTAAATCAAGGAAGAAAATGGTGAAAAACATTAGTCATAACATTATGGTTTAATGAGGCTTATGTTGTACAAGACTTTAGTAAAGTTTTTGTGATATTTTCTCTTGTTTTCATCACTATATCCAGCCACATGTGTATGTATATAAGAGATTATGTAATTTTTTGAGTATTGGGTATAATTGTGGGTATTTGGTTGAGTATAGATAGGTATTGGTGCTTTCGGGTATGCCTAAATGTATTTAATTGCGAAACGTAAACACTTTACGTAACCAATAAAAATAAAATGTGCAAAGTTAATAATTATCCTCTAAATAATTATCTAACACTTGCTTGACGTAAACATTTAATTGATTAATGCCCGTTTACGTTGAATGATAATTCTTAGCTTACACGATTTAACTTAATGATTAAAATTAAAAGCAAACGCGTACGAGACTAAAAATAAATAGTGAATTAAATGACGTCGTAAAATGACCTGAAAATACGGCGTGTTATATTGCCCGAGGGAACGGAAGATTTTGTGGTGTATTGCGATGCGTCACTTAAGGGTTATGGAGCCGTGTTGATGCAAAGAGAGAAGGTGATAGCATATGCTTCTAGATAATTGAAAGTCCATGCAGAGAATTACACTACTCATGATGTGGAGTTGGGAGCCGTTGTTTTCGCTCTTAGGTTATGGAGACATTATTTGTATGGAACGAAGTGTGTGGTTTTCACCGATCACAAGAGCCTACAATATATTTTGAATCAGAAAGAGCTGAACTTAAGACAACAGAGATATATTGAGTTGTTGAGTGATTATGATTGTGAGATTCGATATCACCCTGGAAAATCGAATGTTGTGGCTGACACCTTAAGTCGAAAGGAAAGGAATAAGCCATTACATGTTCGAGCTTTGATGATGACTGTTTACAATGATTTACCTAAGAAGATTCGTGAAGCTCAGGAGGAAGCGATGAAAAGGAAGAATGTAAGGAAAGAGAATTTGGGGAGATTGATTAAGCAAATATTCGAGTTTTGCCCTGATGGAACACGCTGTTTTGGAAATCGTGTGTGGTTGTCGTGATTCAGTGGATTGAGGGATTTGGTTATGCATGAGTCGTATAAGTCCAAGTATTCTATCCATCAGGGATCAGACAAGATGTATCAAAATTTAAAGCCATTGTATTAGTGGCCGAATATGAAAGCTAATACTGCCACGTATGTTAGCAAATATTTGACTTGTGCAAAGGTTAAAGCTGAGCATCAAAAACCGTCTGGATTGCTGCAATAACCTAAGATTCTAGTTTGGAAGTGGGAAAGGATTACTATGGATTTTGTGAGTGGACTGCCAAGAACGCTGAGTGGATATGATACGATCTGGGTTATTGTTGATCGACTGACCAAATCAGCTCATTTCCTACCAATGAAGAAAATGGATAGTATGGAGAAACTTATGCAACTTTACTTGAAGGAGATAGTGTGTAGGCATGGTATTCCTGTTTTGATCATTTCAGATCGAGATAGCCATTTTACGTCAAGATTCTGGAGATCGCTTCAGGAAGCGTTGGGAACGAATTTGGATATGAGTACCGCTTACCACCCTCAAACGGATGGCCAAAGAGAAAGGACAATACAAACACTGGAAGATATGTTGCGTGCCTATGTGATCGACTTTGGAAGTAGTTAGGATCGCCATCTGCCATTGGTTGAGTTCTCATACAACAATAGTTATCACGCAAGCATTAAGGCTGCACCATATGAGGCTTTGTACGAACAAAAATGTAGATCACCTGTATGCAGGAGTGAGGTTGGAGATAGCCAACTCACCGGTCCATAATTGATCCATGATACGACTGAGAAGATCGTCCAGATTAAGAACTGTTTATTGACAGCCCGTAGTCGCCAGAAGAGCTATACAGATAGAAGAACTAAGCCGTTGGAATTTGAAGTCGGTGATATGGTACTGCTTAAGGTATCGCCATGGAAGGGCGTTGTGCGTTTTGGAAAGCGCGGAAAGTTAAGTCCATGTTACATTGTGCCATTCAAGATTTTAGCTAGAGTTGGTCATGTAGCATATATGTTGGAGTTACCTGAAGAGTTAAAGGGGATTCATAGTACTTTTCATGTTTCGAATCTTAAGAAATATTTAGCGAAAGGCAATATTGTTGTTCTGGTGGATGAGATTCAACTTGATGATAAGTTGCATATGATTGAAGAACCAGTGGAAGTTGTTGATAGAGAGGTTAAGCGACTTAAGTAAAGTAGGATACCTATAGCTAAAGTTCATTGGAATTTGCAAAGAGGTCCAGAATTTACTTGGGAACATGAGGACCAGATTAAGAAAAAGTACCCTTATCTCTTTACAAGTAAGGACGAAGCGAGGAAAAGCGGATAACTCGAGCTGAGCATCGGGACGACACTCCCTAAAGGAGGGAAGAATGTAACAACCTGAGTTTCAGGTCAACATTTATCCCGAACTACGATAATTATTTTTGCTACGTAAATAGTTATAGTCGTTTATACTATATAAGGTTTGATGAGAATTTCCATTTATAGGATAATTTTAAGCCATGATTGAGTTTCTATTTGTTTTAGCGTCTAAGAAAGTTAGAAAAATTTATATCGTTGCTCCGAGAGCGTGATTATGTTATTTTTCTATTTTATGGCGTTTCCCTGAGTATTTATGAAAACCGTGTTTAAAAGTTATGTTTTACGTGGTTTAACGTTTTATTAAACATTTTAAAGTAAAATTAGTGGGACGGATTTAAAATATTTACTAATGTGGTATGACCTGAGTTTTTGGCCGATTTTATTAACAAAATAAATGCTTTGTACTAGTTTTAAAAGAGCTTAAGAATGGAGGGACCTAAATTGCCAAGAGGTCAAAGTTTAATTTTATAAATAGAACCTATTACACACACTTATAATTTTTACAAAAAAAACTCTCCTCCCTCTTTTCTTCTTATCTTTGAACCGGCCACCACCACAACACCATTTTCCGATTTATTTTCCGACTTGCATTAAGATCAAATTACATATTATTAATCCTTATTTCAATAGCTACAAAACCCACTATTAAAATCATACAAGCACTAAGTTTTGAAGAAGTTAGATTTTTGGTGTGTTCTTGAGTATTTCTTGTATAAAGGGGTGTTTAAAATAGTTAGATCCTTGTTGTATTGAAGTTGGTTGATTGAGAAAGGTTTGTTTGTTTGGCTTTGAGTTTCGTCCGATTTCAATAGGCAAGGGAAAGCCATAGTTTGATTTTCTTGAAAGCATTGTGAGCTTCTATTTATGTTTATGTGTTGATTAATTTAGTTATATTGTGTGTTATATGATTATTGTTATAAGATTCAAGTACGGAAATTATTGAAAGCGTATTTGGTTATTGACCAAAGTTTGATGGTTTTGGTATGATTAAATAGGATAGCTAAGCATGTTTTGATAGTCGAATTATGTCAAAATGTCGTTTTGATAGGTTTTGGGTTGACCAAGTTTGACCAGAAAGTTTGATTTAATCGTAGCGAGTCGAGAAATTTTTGAAAGTTATTTTTGATAATATCAAGTGATAGTGTTCGCCTTAAGCTACGTTTTGCTAGGTGGATCATCACGTAACTCTTAATAACGAACGTTTTAGGGCCGAGTCAAGTTTGGTTATTTTTTGGGTAAAAAGTCAACTACGAAGTTTGATTTTTGAAAGTCAAACTTGCGTAAACTTTTGAATATAGTCTATAATGAGCAAAAGGTTCGTAATGTTAGTTAATTGATAACGAAATATGAAGTTCGAATTATATTATCCTTACTTTCGGTAACTTTCTAAAAATGAAAACTTTGTGGAAAAGTGTCATGATATTGTTGGTGCGTCAAAGTGAAATGTTTTGCGTCGCACTTGGAGAATATAATATATGATTGTATGTACGTAATATATGTATATGCAAGTATGTATTATATGAATTATTTTACTTTTAGTCACGTACCGCTATATATGTATTATATAGGTCGCGGTTAAGACGTGAAGCTATTTGCGCTTGTTGATTTGATTGAATTGGATCTTTTGCTTAAGGTGAGTTCATAGCCTCGCATTTAAATCTTTTGATTGTTTTAAAACTCGCGAGGGGGATGCATGTTTGTTTTATAAAATAGAACACATATGATTTTATGGTATGCTGGACCCGAATACGAAATTGTTTCTGCATAAGTAGCTATTGTCGAAGCCCCTTATTTCATGAACCGTTAATTGCCTTGTAAGGTGAACGCTAATGCATTAAATAGATCTATTAGGTTTGACAACCCTGTTAGGGGTTTGAATCCTTGTGACCACCCTGTCAAACGGACATTTTGTATTTAGAAAGTAATAGGTATGACAATAATACCTTGTTTTGGGGCACATTAACATATGAAATGGGATATGTATTGTTAACGTTCGGTGTCATGAGCTTATTGCATAAAAGAAAAGAAGTTGCTATACATTGCATTCGTTGCTTTGTTTTCCTGAGAACCAATTATGTGTTCAAAGATTATTGTTTGTTAATTATTTTAAACTCTATGAATTTCACTCAACATTGTTGTTGACGTTTTAAACATGTTTTATCTCAGGTAACCAAGAATGAAGGCAACGATGGCGTAGAGGTGTCGTGCGTGTGACGAATTTATTGAAAGACTACTTGTGTGTTCCTTATCTTTCAAAAACAATGTCTTAAATTATTCTAAAACAATGTATTTATTTTGAAATAATAGTTTTTCAAATGTTGTAATGGTTGTGGTTGCGATTCTATGGGGACCTAAACGCGTTTTAACTCTGATTAATAATGGAACATATGTTTGTCAAATGTCTCATTTGGGTCGTTTTCTATTATATTGGTGAATGGTGCTGTTTAGTAACGCCCAATTGCTAAATTCCGCTGTGCAATCCAATGTCCGTTGGATGGGGGTGTTACATAAAGCTTTTCGAACACAAATTTGAAAAAAAATGATGTTTTTCTTGATTCTAAGATTGTACACCTATATCCTAAAGATACTAGATCAGATTTACCATGGTAAATGATCCTTTAGTGTACATCAAAAGCTTCAAATACAAAAAAATACAATAAAAAGCTACGGTTTTGTATACAACAAAACACAAACAAACACAAGAACTAAATAAATCACTCCATGGCTCTTGATACTAATTGTTAAAATCAAGTAATCACTTTCACTTCACCATGGTAACCAAGAAAATAAGATAAGAGAAAATGTAGAAGAGTAGAGAGAGGTTAGAGAGAGAAAGTAAGAAAGAAAAAGAGATGGTTGAATTCAAGCAAATGTGTGTGTTACAAATGAGAACCAATACCTTCTCCACACTTGGAGAGGGGTATTTAAACCACTTAAATGTGGACGGCCTAATAAGGCTTTAATGGGCCGTAAGATTTGTCTATTGGGTCGGGCTCGGGTTTACTTTGGACCTTAGTCCGAAACATGTACAATATTAGATTAAGTCACAAGCCTATTTCCCGTTTCTAGCCTATTACAACATATATTAGATAAATACCGAGCTTCCATGACTAATAGCCGAGCTTCCTTGTTCGACTTAATATATTGAGGCTAACATATAATCTTGCTTTAATGTTAGCTCCTGAATCTGATGAAACAATTCGTCTTGCCCAAGAAAGTCGATCAAAATTAAGTGATTTAATCAAACCTTTTGATTATAAAAACTTGAATAATCTTTATGATTTGTTCGTTCCACAACGTGAAAAGTCGCCTGAACAAAGATATTTTTTAGAAAGGTCAAAAAGTGTGTCATACACCTGTTAAGAATGAAAATTCAAAAGAGTCTTTTAATAAACACACAACTTTGTTAGAAAGACGGATGGATGAATCCATTCCGTAGGATCAAAAGTGTAAAAGCTCTAAAGAACTTTTCAAAATTAAAAGTAGCGTTGACACGATTTTTGATGGAGTGGAACGTTGCAAACAAACAATCGATAAAAGGACATATTTTGGTCATATAGATCCATTCATTCAAAATACAATCGAAGGAAACTTTTGTCCCTAAATTTGAAAAATAAATGCTGATTTAGAAATTTTTCACTTGTGTTTGAAAGAGGAAATGGTTGCTGATTTGAGATACTTTAATTCTCTTGAAAATGAAGTGGACTCTTTTAAA
>BQNB010151407.1:0-14738 GCA_026074375.1 Tanacetum coccineum
TATATATCATATAAACCTCTTGGTAACAACATATGACAATTTTACCTTTTAACATAACAATGATACATTTACCAAAAGCTTTACTGCCACATACAAAATATATGTTCATATGACGGAAACTACCCAAAATACATGTTGAAAATTTAGTGCAATTGTGAGAATCAGTTCATACTTGGAAATGGGTTTGGAGGTATGAAGTATACACATATCAAGTCACTAATTTTTCCTGACTCTTATAGTGTTTATATTAAATGGGTGGTTACAAACATTTAAGTGGCAGATTTGACTACATTAAATGATAGGTTTGAACATTAAATGTTTGTAACAATTTTGACATATTCAAATGGCAGGTTTGATTGTATTAAATGACCACATTTAATTTGGTCATGTAACCACTAATTCCTACAATTATGGAGGCTAATTATTAAAGAGATTAATGAGCCCATTAATCTCTCATAATTTCCATTGACTAGGGTTTGAGTAAATCCCCTATAAATAGGGATCACAATTGCATAGAAAAACACACAGAAAACATAAACACTTCGAAGCGAAAGGATCTTGATTTGTGCCTAAAACAAGAACAAGTACTTGGTTTTATCCCAAGGAGGTATTCGTGTAACCCAAGCATAGGGTCGGATAATCTTCTTTGGAAAGTGATCACACGACTTCAAGTGATATCCGGTAACCTTCATTGGTAATTTGTTAGCTATTAATTATCTCCATCATGTGATGGGCCAACCAACAACCAACAATCAAAGAAGATTATTCTGTGATAATCAATGGTTGTTGCTGCTATGAAATACACGGCTTCAAACTTTTCCAAGCTTGACAAGTTTGAACGGGTGGATTTTAGAAGATGGCAGAAGAAGGTGCACTTCTTGCTTTCTAGCATGAGTGTTATGTATGTACTCACTACTCCTATTCCTGAAGATAGTGAGAATGCTACCGTGGATCAAATCAGGATGAGGACCAAGTGGGATAATGATAACTATGTTTAAAGAGGTTTAATCCTCAATGGTATGTCTGATTCCTTATTATATATTTACTAAAATGTTGAATCTTCTAAAGAACTTTGGGATTCCTTGAATGCAAAATATATGACTGAGGATGCATCAAGTAAGAAGTTCCTTGTTAGTAATTTCACAAGTTACAAAATGACTGATTTAAGACTAGTTATGGAACAATACAATGAACTTCTTGGTATACTTGGTAGATTTACACAACATATAATAAACATGGATGGGGCTATTCAGGTCACTTGTATCATTGATAAACTCCCTCCTTCTTGGAAAAATTTCAAGCATACCTTGAAACATAATAAGGAGGAACTAACTCTTGTTGAGTTAGGTAGTCATCTGCGCATTGAGGAGTCCCTTAGGGCGTAGGATAGTGACAATCTAAAGGGAAACAATGTTGCTGGTCTACAGTGATTGAACGTGGTTGTGTAGATCTTAGATTTAGTTTTGGAAAGATTGTTTCCTTGTTTAATGTTTTGCATGTTCCTAATATTAGGAAATTTTTGGTTTCAAGAAGTATTTTGAATAATTGTGGTTATAAACAAGTAACTGAATCTGATAAATTTGTTTTATCTAAACATGATGTGTTTATTAGTTTTGGCTATTTGTGTAGTCAAATGTTCAAGCTTAATATTGTTAATGATATTAGTAATTCAACCTTTATGTCAACCTTAAACTGAATGATTCAATCTTATGGCATGCTAGACTCGGCCATGTCCACTTTAAGAGGATGCATGATATGTTTAACGATGGGTTAATCCCAACTTTCAACATGGAAACTGAAAAATGTAAGACTTGCATGCTGACCAAAATAACTAAGAAACAATTTCAAAATGTAAAACGTAAAACTGAAGTTTTAGAGCTGATACATAGTGAATTTTCTAGAATGATTTGTTTCCTTTTTTATGTTTTGCTTGTTGCTAATTTTAGAAAAAAATCTGGTTTTCAAGTAGTGTTTGAGTTAATTTTGGTTATACACAAGTGATTGAAACTTAATAAATTATTTTATCCAAACATGGTGTGTTTTTTAGTTTTGGTTATTTGTGTAATCAATGCCTAGCTTAAATTTTATTATTGATAATATGGGTTCAGCTTCATCTCAAGATTTAAACTGAAATGATTCATTCACTAGACATGCTAGACTCATCCATGTCACTTTAAGAAGGATGCATGATATGTCTATGGATGGTTAATCTCATAACTTTTGACATTGGACACTGAAATGTTAAGAACTGCATGCTTGACCAAAAATAAATAATGAAAAATCCACATTTCAAATATATTATACGCGGGAAAAACTAGAGTTTTGGGAGTTGATCCACAGTGATTTGCATGCTTTCCCCTTTAGGGAATATGAAATACTTTTTGTCATTTATTAATGTTGTTTTAGGGGCTTTGCATGTTTATTTATTATAGATGAAGCATTAGATAAATTTAAAGTATTTCAAACTGAAGTTGATTTTTCAACAAGTGCCCCTGATCATAAGATTCGACTGTAAGGGACGGTGAGTACATGGTTCTCTGTATGTCTCAGTCTGTTAGTATTATCTATGAAACGGGACTTACTCCCTATACTATTAAACAAAATGGAATATTTGAAAGGAAATAATAAAGAGAAATGAAAAGAAATGGTTAATTATATGTTGTCCTACTCAGGATGAGTCAAGGGTTTTACGGTAAAGCTATGTTAACAACTTGTCTATTTTATTATAACAGGTGTTTTCATTAAAAGGAAACAAGATAACAACCTTTGATATCTGACTATAAAAGGAAACAGAACTACTCAGGGTTTGGGGTGTAGGACAGTTGTAGGACTCTTATCCAAAAGCTAAAACTTTGGCGTGAAAGAGGCATTCAAAGCATATTTGGTGTATATGATAAGCCATTCCAAGGGCTTTATATGTTCTATGTTTTGAACATAATGCATCGGTTTCTTAAATCACCGTCTACAATATATCACGATCAACCCTAGTTAATTATGTTCATCATACAAGAAAAATAGGGTTTTCAACATGAAAGCTTTGTGAAGGTCAACCAATATTTCACTGGATCTATTGCTATTCTTGTCAAATGGTGCTCCATAAATTTAAATTGGCTGACCTACTTATCTAAATTGATTTTAATAAATGTAAGGCCTTTAACAAACGTATGTAGCGATAGAAAGGGTGACGTCATTAAGTCTGAATGTTTGGGATCGTTTTGCACTCGTATGTGTTATTAGGGCTCCTACTGATATGGAACTATCCTATCTATGTTTTAAAATGATACTTTTATTTTTTGTTCATTGCACATGGTATTAGATTTTTTATATCTAATTGACAAGATTTTATGTGTAATTTGTCATTAAATTTGGACACTTTAGATGTATTTTTATAAGGCACCAATTTATTTTTCATTAACTGGTTTGTTATACATTGTTGTGCTTAAGAGGATGTAATAAGTTGTCTACAGAGTAGTATATACGTCTACATACAACCATGGATAAAAATGTATAGTTAAAAGTCTTTTAAAAATCAAAGATTGAATGCTAATAGTTTATATGTTAATTTGTTTTTGGTTGCTTCATATTCGTAGGGATTAAGTTGTGAATATGTCTTATGTTTCATCCTTGCATGAACTAAGTTAAATATGTTTTTTTTTATTTATAATGTTTATATATGAATTATATTTTGGATATGACTGTGATTATAATTACTGTCTTGTACTTAAATCAGATTCGTTGACGATGGAGATTATGTGTTCGGCCAAGACAATAACAACCCTAATTACATGTGCACGTACTCCTAAAGATCACCTTTTTACGATGAAGATACATATGCACAAGTACATAACTCAGAGTTCGAAGTTCAAGTTAAAGATTGTGTTCAAAAAAACGTGTGCATACATGCATACCACAATGAATTCATAGACGAGGGAGATTATGTGTTCGTTAAAGATTGAATATGCCAACTTCAACTTCAACTTCAAGTGAACATCTAGAGATCACATTGTTACGATTAAGACAAATATGCACATGAAGTTTCAGTTCTCGTTGACAACTCGATATATGCAGATGTGCAAGCATTTAGAACTTGTGGTGGATTCATGTGCACATCTCGATATGATTCGCATAGATCAAAAGTGTCTCGTCTTTTATTAACACTTGCGTAATGATACTTGTATTCTAATTTTAAGTCATTTGTCAAGACTCAAGTTGCACATGTATTTTTTTCTGTAATCCTCTTATTTTTCTTTTAAAATGCAACTTTATTGGAACATCTTATTCACTGAAAGTTTGAGTGTTTTATTTTAAAAATAATAAAATATTATAATAGTTGATCAATGCATTGTTTTGACGTGAGACTCAAAAGAATTACTTAATAAATTTATAAGCGTGTGCATACATGTTACGTTTGCTAGAAAATTTGTTTAGTATAACTGCGATAAATCAGATTCTAAAGTTAGATCTTCCAAAAAACTAAATATAATTCTACCAATATACCCTTTATGTAATTAAATAAATATAAATACACATAATTGGTGACTCATCAAGATGATTGGCTAAAAGTGGTTCTCGCATTTCTTGCTTTTTATTTGGTTCTGAAAAGAACCTCACTCTCTATATATATATATGTTGGAAAAATTCTAGTGAAAAATGTGTTTTCACTAAATTTGGACAAAAATAATTATTAATAAATATAATTATTAAATGTAAGGCCAGGTCGATCCGGTATATATCCAAAATAGAGTTAGTGTGAATGAGATATCGAGTCTCTTATAAGAAGGTATTTGGAATGGAGGAAAATAATGATTAAATGTAAGTTATGAGTTTTGGTTTGGGAATCTGTTCAATTGAAATTGCTATTATTATTTGTTTAAAAGTTTTAACTGTAAATTAATTGGTCATAATTGACATTTATTTCGGCGGTTAATGGGTCATTAACTGACAATTTAATTGGCGGTTATTATTTGACTCAAAAGTTTATAACAGAAAATTAATGAATCATTATTAAGGCATTAATTGACATTGATTGCACCATTACACCATATGCATATGATTTGTGTATAATTAAATGGCAATCTCAACCTCTTCTATGACAAAAACAAATGAATATACACAAAGAGGAATTGATCATTAACAGTTTTCAGTAGTTTTTCGATTTGAAGGCATTGTTTTTCGTTATATTTCAGGCAAGTTATGTCAGGTCGGGAAAATCAAGTGAGCAAAATTCACGAATTAAAGTCGGTTCTGATAAGCCCGTTAGGAAAAACTACGAAATTTACAGTGGTCTTGGACTTCTTCTGTCGCCATCTTCCTCAACGGGAAACGATTCAGAGGATATTGTTGGGTCTCCATTGATTTCCTGGCTGCGTGCTACGTGTACGTTTGATCGATTTCTTTATGTTAAATTTTATTTAATGACAAAACAAAATCCTCGACTTTCAGTTAAAAACACAATAATGACAGCTAGAATCCTTTAAACCTAAAAAGTTTGCTCATGACTGGCTTATCTCGTCAAAATATAACTTGTGAATTAGTGGGACAACTAGGTCTTTGTTATTTTTCGTAATAAGTCTACGGATTAAACCATGTCTAAAGTTTCCTTTTGTTACCGTGTAGGATATGACTTCTGTATTTGTTCCCGGCGACCTTCTTGTTTCACCGCTAAATGAGAGTCTACTCTGCTTAACCAAAGTTGCACTTCCCGTCAATCAATTTGTGGATGCTTCATCTTCACGTCATGAAGAAGTGAAACAGATAGAAGTAAAGGAACTAAATTCAGTGAAATGTGAAGTTGTGGATGGAATAAAAAATGAGGCTCGTTTTTCTGAAAAATGTGTGGGTACATTATCTTTTGACAATAAACGGGATTTGACCAATGAGTCTAAAGGTAAGCTGTCAAAAGCTCCAGCAGAGGCAGCGTCTCATGATAATTGGGTAGCATGTGATCGATGTAATGCGTGGCGCCTGTTACCGATGGGTATCACCGCAGATAATCTGCCTGAGAACTGGTGGTGTAGCAAGTCAACATGGCTGTGAGTTCTGTTGTTCTATGTGTTATATTCTTGTCGTATATAAACTTTTCTCATGAAAATTAAAAATTTAACAAACACTTTTTTTCATTGTGTTGGCCTGGAAAAGAACTATTGTGATGTCAGTGAGGATGTACCACAACAAGCGGTTCGCGAAATGAACTTCAAAAATATGTTTCAGGAATCATGTTATTGGGAGAAACGTTTCATGCCAACTCGAATGCTAATTCTGAGACACTGCCTGATGGATGTAAAAAGAATAAGTCCAGACACGAAGGTAGCAACTCCAGTCAGGTAGAAACTTCACATTCATCAATGGATAGTAGACAGAAAAGAAAAAGGTTGAGTGAAGCAAACCAGCAACTGCTCGAGAAAAACATGGAATTAAAGCCTATTTATGTGTTTAGGATGGAAGACTGCGAGTAAATGGTAAGGGTTGTATATATCCATTTTACTAAATGTGATAGTTTTTTGAAGTACTAATTTCTTAGAAATACGTTTGTTAGGTGAACGAGGCCTAAAATAGCTGAAAACAATGACAGGCATCTGATCACCAAGACCAATCTAAATTCAACAAAGATATAAGATGAAAATGAGAGTCAGACGGAAATATACTCGAGCTTCCTCGAGAGTAAGTTATTGGATAGGAAAAGGTGCGAAGAAGTGAAATGCTTGCATAGACTGCGATAGTGAATGATCAGGATACACCCTTACGCAAAACAGTGAGAGAAGGAGGTTTAAAGGACTTCTAACATCTGACATAAAATGGCGAAGAAAATCCGTTAATTAAAGGAAATGGGAATGAAAAGAAAATTGTCGGTTAGATAGAGAATGTTTCAGTTGACAAAAGTCATTGAGAAGATTATGAACGCTATTCTTCAAGAAAAGGAATTTGGGAAATCTGAGCGTTTTCAGTTTTGGGGACACTTCAAGTTACTTCAAAGGTTTCTGGTTCTTTTAGATAGGGCTAGCTTGTAAGAAGTAAAAGGGGTCACCATAGGGACTGTTTCGTCGTCTCCTTTAAAGGCTCCTAATGTGGACATACTTTCAACTGGCTGCTGGAGAACTATTTCATGAAAGCTCATGCTTAAAGTAGGGCCTGAAGTTCCAAGGATTGATGCGTTCTGGTGTGTCAAATTGTTATATACGTCCCAAAGATACTGCTAACCGAGGACTAAAAGTCTCGTGAAGGATTGTGGTATGGGATAGGAATCTCAGTGTTGTTAGTTTCTTGAAGGAGTATGCAGCGTGTCAAACCAGCAATGGTCTGCCTTCATAAAAGCTGAGGTGTCAATGGAATATGCTGATAATTAAGGTTTGCAATAAAATACGGCACTTTTTCATTGTCAGTTATCAGTCATCAAAAGATTGCTGTTGTGTTTTCCATTTGAGTCTGTTGTAATCTAAAAACTCATTTAATTACGGATGTGAGGATATTCTTCTTTGGCAATAATACTATTAATTTCTTTAGGCATTAATTAGGGGTTTCAGATTTGGTAAAATTTCATTTAACAAACTTTATTAAATTAGTATTCCTTATTCTTATTAAATATCTTCATCTCCTACAGATTTCTGGTTTTGATTATTGAGTGAAACGATGAATACATTCGATTCGCTTTGAAGTTTTCTTCAGGCGGCTTTCTTCTGGAGGGTTACCTATATATGACTTCAGCAAATTGATAGGGATGGTGGTTCCGTTGACTGTGTACAGTACTTCCGCCTAACTTAGCATGTTGTTATTAAGTTTTTTTAGTATTATAAAGCGACTTATTTGTTTGCGTGTTTAGGTTTATAATACCTTACTTGCAGTAAATTTGTGCTAATATTCGAATGGTAGTGCTTCAGACTCGTAGATAAACTTGCAGTTTTGTGCTGATGTATATGAGAATCGAATAGAAATGGCTGCTGCATGGGGGGGGGGGGGGGCGGGGGGGGGGCATTTAGGCTTATAAATGGCTTGGATGTAGGCCGTTATATGTGGGTAGTTTATTGACAAATGTTTTCGTGACCAAAACAAGCATTGCAAATGGTTACTCATGGTATGTACATATCGTCACATTTTCCTACTTTCCTACATCATATAGTACTCAAAAACCCAATGACAATGATTATTAACCGGTCACGGCCTATCCTTCCTCATCTTGTTTGGTATAAAGGTTATCTGACTCTTGCAGGCGAGTCCCCATCGTCTTCTGCATTTGTTGTTGATAACTTAAACAATCAAGCAACGATAATCGATAAAACCATGCTGTCTAAGGAACATAAACACTCTGGAAACCAAGTTGTTGCTCGAAGCCAAGCCAACTTTACGAGACTTCTTGATTTTGTAAGTTCATATTCTCTCAAGCATATACTTATGTCAGGTGTGTGTTTGGATTTGAGTTTACGAATTGATAGTTGCGAAAGGAAGTTAATCAGTTTTTTACCGTATCAATTAATCGGCAGGAACTAAGTGAGTAAGTCTTGCAATGGATCTCCTTAAGCACACAACAATACGCATACAAAGCTGATTGTACAACCCTGGAATGAATCTCGAAACAAAGAGATGACAGATTCAGTTCTACATCAGGTTGTAGATACCTTTTGCTTTCAAGATGTAAAGCGAACTTTTGTGACTTTGGTAGCAAAATGAACGTGTGGCCATACAATCGTCAAGGCTTCAAAGGCAATGACAAGCGGCTGTAAATAAAATCGGGAATTTATTTTTTTGATCTATCTGTACAAACGGGAATCAGGGATCAGGATGCTGGATCAGAACATTGAAAAAATTATATCATTTTTTGACCTGAGGTAAAAGGGTGGACCCTTTAGCATTTTAATGACGGTGTTGGTTGGCGAGGTGGAAAATTAGGAGAGTATTATGTTAGGTTATTTGTGTCGTATAAACTTCATATACATCAATTGGTGTTTTTTTATTACCATACACTACTTACAAAAATTGGATAGAGCCCAATGGGAGCCGGTTTAAATGAGAAATGGGCTTTATGGCATGTATCCCCCCCCCACCACCCCACTCACAAAATCTTTAAATCCTCTTTTTTTAGGAAAAAAAACCCGGCTTCATGTCATAAAGCCCGGTTATCAATTTACCAACCGGGAACTAATATTTTTAGTTTTTTACATTATTTGGGCTATTTTTTTCATCCCTTAATATTTTATCTTCACATAGATCTGCCTGACACAACTTTTTGAACCTACCATTGGTGCTACCGCGTTTATCGCGCTCCTTCCCTTATCACCGCTGTTACTATTCTCTTCTGGCTTTTACTCATGGTTGGACTCCTTTCACTCCTATTATTGCAGGTGTGGATGTCGGATATTGAATAATTTTGTGTTTAAGTTTGTATTTTTTTTATATTAAAGTTAGGGTTTTGTTTGTTGCATATTTTTTTGTGTTTTTGTGTATCTATTTGTTTCGAATCTTAGGTGCAAGGAATTGTTATGGTTTTTTCTTTAATAAGCTGAGGTTTTTTTAATTTGCGGGATTTTATGAGTATTTGAGGTAACTGAAGTCATACTGCATCTGTGTAATTGGCATTCCTTTATCTTCCCGACAAAGCAAAATTTTGTCATTGGAACTAAATTAATATTGAAGTTACCCTTGTACTTTTGAAATTGTCACCATAGATTAGAAGTGATGAAATTGTCACCATAGATTAGAAGTGATGCAGAGGAATAAACTTGTGGATTTTATTGACTTGAAACAATTCAAAACTTAAGATATCGGGGATATTATTTGTGATATGAATAATAGGAGTTTAAATGGTTTGGGTTATTTCGATGTTTAATTTATTTGATTTCTTCATGTCAAAGAAGGTGTACTCAAGTTTGCCAAGATAAGTCCTGATGCTCTTGGGATTGATAAAAAGGATAGCCTAGTACTGGAAGCAATATTGTGAAGAAACATGGTATGCATTCTATTATTTTAGCCATCTTTTTATTGATGTTAAAAAAACAAATTAGAAACTGTATTAACTTGTTTATGTTTGGTAGCGATTTTTTTATTGAATTTCCACGGATTAATATCGTTACGCTAAAGAGGCTCAATGCTCTTAGGATGATCTGAAGAACAAGACGACGTGGATGCTAAAAATGGATTTGTGTTGTGTTGAGGGCAAGATTCGGGTTTGTGTTGACTACCACAAAATGAATGATGCTACTGAGAATAGTAAGTTCCTTGCCTTTATATTTTATAAAACAAAATTAATAAGAGGTTTAGTTACTCTTATTCAACACATGTGCTATTGGGGTGTTAAGAACAAATCTTAAGGACTTAATGTTTGTTTAATTGCGAGTTCTAATTGAATAGTTTTGTCGTTTTAGTTTGATGCTCAGTCTGTATTGAGCTAACACATGGATAGTAATCTGGTATGTTTTCTCTTTCAGGGATAGTCCATAAAATTACCATGCTTCGTGGATATAAGGAGGAGAAGGAAGTTGGATGAGTTTAGAGAGCTCGCTGAATCAATTGTATGTGAAACATTTTCATTTTTTTGCTTTATCTTCATCGATTGACACATATATACATGTTACTGTCACATACATAATTTATAACATATTTCATGCTTGTGGCAGACTGCACTTGAAGGAATGCGTTATCCAATTAGAGAGGATGATTTAACGACAGTTTGAAGGATGAAAACCTTGTGGTTTTATTGGTGGAATATGTTGTTATGCCTTTAACAAGTCCTGCGGATGGTTAGTTTCATTTCCACCTGATTTCAATCTTTGAGGCTGAGTTTGTTTATTAACCGGGTTAATGTACGCAAATTTTTTTTTGCTGTTATATGTTAACAAGACGGATTTCAGGTACCTTTGTAAAGCTCATTTAGATCGTGCAATACCATAATTTGGCTGAAATGTATTTCTTCGAAATGACCTCTTTATTAGGACTTATTTCATTTTATTGTTTTTTTTTTTATTCTAATCCGTGCTAGTGATTGTTTCTATTTGCTGACCCTTTGAATTACAAGTCGGCAGGAAGGGAAAGCTAAAATTCAAGAGGATCACGGTTTGATAGTGCTGATATTAAGAGAGAATAAAGATGAAGATTAGATAACAATGATTTCTTTAATCGATGAAATAATAGAATGATGTAAATGGGACTTTTTTGCTCTTGAAATTTGTAATTAAACGCTAAAATTTGCAATGTTTGTATTTTTTTTTTGGTTTTATATTTCACATAGAGCCATGTTTGCAATTGAACACCTGGATCTTTAAACCTTCAATAGGACCCCGTTTCCAAAACCGGGCTCTATTTGGTTCGTGAATGGAGTCCCCCTCCTTTGAGCCCTCCACAAAACCGGGATTATTGCCCTTTGAACGGGCTTTATTAGAATTTTTGTAGTAGTGATAACATAGTATTTTAGAACTTAGAATATTGCATAGGCTTTGCAAAAAAGCTTGGATTTTTAGGACTTGATGCTTTTTTGACAATCAAAAGGCAAGTTTTCCACACATGTTTCTTTGTTTTTTTTTGGGGTTACCAGTGTTTGACATTGCGAACCGACTAATCCCAAGGCGACTATGTTTTTAGTCGGCGCAGGTGGACCTCTGTGGCCACAAGGGTCTTTGTTGTTATCCATGCGTCACTGTATTATAATTGGCGAAAGACCTTTTGTCTATGGGCACTCGCCGCTCTAAGGCCACCCTATTAAACGGAAACCTTTTTATAAATAATTTTAGCTCATTTTTTTAGTTTAATATTGTATTCTTCGATTTTAATCATCATAGTTAAGAGGGTTATCTTTATGACCATTTCTGTCCTTCTTTTTTTTTTTTTTTTTTTTTTATGTTTGCAATAAGTGGCTTAGTTAGCATCGAGAGTCCGTTTATTCTCTCCATCTGAGTATCAAAGATTTACCGACCTTTTAATATCTGGACCATAAAAATACCGACCTTTTTACAGTAAGATTGTCGTCGATTGAATTGGCTTGTTCTGGAATGCTCCATAAGGAATCCATCGCTATTCCATTCCTCCCACGAGAAAAAGTTCATTCGGCCTTTGAACGAAATAAAAAAACAAAAACAAACTTGACACTTGCATGAAAACGCATAGAATATAACCTAGGGTGAGCATCGGTCGAAAACGAGACGGATCGGCAAGGCCGGACAGGACCGTGACTGAGTTGGTTAAAATACAGACCGAGGGACCAGACCGAAATGGTACAGTTCAGGTCTGGGTTCGGTCTTCGGTGCGGTCCGGTACTACACGGCATAATATTCGGGTGTTTTGTAAGACGGACCGGGTGGTCCGAAGACCAAATTGGTCCAATACCCGGATCGAGGGGACCAGACCGTAATACGTTCGGTCCGGTTCAGTCCCGGTTTTCCTGGTACCGGTCCGGTGACGGTACATATGTCAGCCCTTACACAACATTAAGCGAATGTGTTTTATTATTGTGCCAAATTTCAAGAATATACATTTTTGCTTATCCCAAGAGATTTCGTGATACCTGGTAGGATGGCACACTGGTACCATAATGTACCGACCGCCACAGTTTTGGTGGTACAGGGTTTTTCACGGCAAACATGACAACACGTTCCAGGAAACCGAGAGTATGTCTCCGGTACCCGGTACCGGTACGGTTCTGGTATCGGGTGCGGATTAAACGGTTACGTACCGTTTTGGGGAAACGTTTTGATTATACATTTTACGTTTTAAATATATTCAATGGAGTTGTAAGTGTTTAACTTTGTTACGATCAATGAGCTACTTTATCTAGAAACACATTATTGGTTCAATAACATCCTATAATTATAAATTAATTTATCATTCTTGCAGTCTATAGTTTGTTTCACCACAACCAATTATGACACGTTAAATTCACTCAATTACATCTTTTAAAATGTGTAAGTATGGTTATATGAGAAACAGATTTGGCAACATATATATTTAGACTTTATTATTTTTTGCACCTTACTTCGTTGATGCTTTGTACACAATTGCAATTTTGTTTTTCTTTTTGTTGCTGAAATCATATCAAGTAGTTGAACTCCAAATTCATGTTAATTATTTTTGCAACGTTATAAAGCATGTGTTTAGTTATGAGGAAATTTTTTTCAAACCATAATAATGTATGGGACAACCAATTAAGAATGTATGTGACAACGATTAGTTCAAAAACAAAACCATTCAAATTCCGGTATCAAAAACGGGATTTCCCGTGTGGTACCGTACCGTTTTTTAGTGGTACCGGATTTTTTTGAGTGAATTTCATGATACCGGTACCATACCGGGTAAAGAGAACCCGTACCGGTACGAGTCGGTACCAGTACGGTTCCGGTACCGTATTGTTTTTTCGGTACCCATGCTCATCCCTATACCCAGGCATTAGGTCGACTAGTTTCTTTTGGAAAGTGATTACACGATTCCATTTGATATCCGGTTACCATTGATTATCTTCACCCTGTTCTGGGAACTACACAACCAACAATTAAAAGAAACTATTTTGTGATAATGAATGGCGGCCGCAATGAAGCACATGGTGGCTAACTTCTCCAAACTGAACAAGTTTGAAGGGGTTGATTTCAGAAGATGGCGAAAGAAGATGCACTTTTGTCTTTCTACCATGAGTGTGGTGTATGTCCTGAACATACCAAATCCTGATAAAGGGGATGATGGAACAGTAGAGCAAATCAGGAGGAGGAACAAATGGGTGAATGATGACTATGTGTGTCGTGGTATCAATCTTAATAGTATGTCTGACTCCTTGTTTGATATTTACCAAAATGTTGAATCTGGAAAAGAACCATGAGATTCTTTAGAGGTCAAATATATGGTTGAGGATGCATCAAGTAAGAAGTTCCTTGTAAGTAATTTCACAAATTACAAAATGACTGATTCAAGACCAGTTATGGAACAACATAAGGAACTTCTTGGTATACTTGGTAGATTTACACAACAAAAGATGAACATGGATGAGGCTATTCAGGTCTCTTGTATCACTGATAAACTCCATCCTTCTTGGAAAGATTTCAAGCATACTTTGAACCATAAGAAGGAAGAGTTAACTCTTGTTGAGTTGGGCAGTCATTTGCGCATTAAGGAGTCCCTTAAGGCGCAGGATAGTGACAAGACAAAGGGAAATAATGTTTTTGGTCCACAGTAATTGGACGTGGTTATGTAGATCTTAGATTTAGTTTTGGAAAGATTGTTTCCTTGTTTAATGATTTGCATGTTTCTAATATTAGGAATAATTTGATTTCAAGTGGTATTTTGAATAATTGTGGTTATAATCAAGTAACTAAAATCTGATAAATTTGTTTTGTCTAAACATGGTGTGTTTATTGGTTTTTTCTAAACATGGTTTGTTTATTGGTTTTGGCTATTTGTATAATCAAATGTTCAGGCTTAATATTGTTAATAATATTGGTAAATTAGCCTTTATGTCAACCTTTAAACTGAATGATTCAATCATAAGGTATGTTAGATTGGGCAATGCCCACTTTAATAATAATATGCAAGATATGTCTAAGGATATGTTAATCCTTGTTTTGACATGGACACTGAAAAATGTAAAACTTTCATGCTAACCAAAATTACAAGAAACCATTTAAATATGTAAAACTTGAAACTGATGATTTTGGAGATGATCTATAGTTGCCTACGTGATTTGCATGTTATTCCCTCATTAGGAAATAAAAAATACTTTGTGACATTTATTGATGATGTTTCTAGGTTTTGTTATGTTTATTTATTACAATCAA